>CAXKTG010000118.1:0-44999 GCA_964056735.1 Allodiplogaster pararmata
CAAAGTGTCGGTAATTCTTGACATGTCTGCGGAGGGAAGGGACAATTTGTATGCCCAGGTCACGTAACTGGGAGATTGATTTGATAGAGAGGGTATCAATAGAGTAGGAGAAAGAAAGGTCGCGTGCACCGAATGTGAAGATGCAGAGATTTACTCGGCGAAATAAACAATTGATTCTCCCTGCACCAAACTGATACTGCATCTATGGCTAATTGTAATTCACGAGTCCGTTCCCCATACGAATCCTTATTATAAGAGATATAAATCTTCAAGTCATCCGCATAGGCTTGGCAACGAATATTGGGAAAATCTTGAAGGATATAATTGATGTTGGAAATATATATGGTAAACAAAAGGGGCCCTAAAACAGATCCCTGGGGGAACTCCCGAGGTAGCTAATTGTGGATCTGAGATTACACTTCCCATGCGAACAGAGAAAGTTCTGTTCTCCCAAAAACGATTTTAGCCAGGAAAGTAGTGGATCGGCAATTCCGTAGTGATGGCATTTATGCAAAAGCTTAGGTATGCTTATTCTATCGAATGCTCTGCTGAAGTCTAAATAAATAACATCTGTTGTGAGGCCTTTAGAAAGTGAAGAAGTCCAATCGTCTTCACACACTAGAAGGTTGGTAATTGTGGATGCCCCCCCTTCTGAAACCATTTCACTTCGAAAACTAAGCATTTAAAAGCTTCATTTAATTTTTTCGCTCAGTTATATTTGTTGCCCCTTGTAAAAATTTTGAGTGGCAATCTTCTAGATGGGAAATCTTGATTTCAATTTTTCACAATATTGCACCGAGTTTTCAAAAGTCTGTGTATTCTCAAATTTCTTCCACAGTTTGAGTTGAAAGTGTGTTTACTTAGTTGTAAAAAACTTTTCTGTTGCACTAAACATTAGTGACTAATGGCAGTGTCGCTGAAAAAGCATTTGAAGTTCCTAAACGCTAAGAAGTTTCTCTTTTTTAGCTTTATGAAACTTTTCTAGAAAGTTACTTCACTCATACTTCGTGAGTCCAAAACTCGCTTCCTATTCTGCGAACTACTTTTTTATGAGAAAGCTTTTCCTTGCTGAAAACATTTCCGAAAAGGGATTTGAAAAAACTTTTTAGTTTCGCACCTATCGCTAATATTCTATTGTACATCACTTTTATGTTGAACACACGTTGCGTTACTTCGGCATCAGAACGCGCGCATTGCGACAGGATGTAGCAAAGCTACAAGCGTTATTAAAAGTTTGATGATGAGAGAAAGCATATGATGTCATCAAAACATTCAATGATGTCCCTCTGAGAAAGGATTTGAATGGAAGTTGTGAAGAAAACGTTAGATTCGAAAGGCTCGATTAAATGTGGATTCTACCTTTTGTACTTTGGAGCAGTCGGTGGACGATTTCCACGAAGACCGCGATTCTGCTGAATGTAACTTTTTTCATCATCGAGTCTTAGATCTTTGAGACTGAGAGAGAGAGAGAGAGAGAGAGAGAGAGAGAGAGAGAGAGAGAGAGAGAGAGAGAGAGAGAGAGAGAGATGAGAGAGGACGAGAGAGAGAGAGAGGAGAGAGAGAGAGAGAGAGAGAGAGAGAGAGAGAGACAACACACGGAGAGATAATCATTAGAATACGAATTAGCATAGTAAAGATTGTTGCCTGATCGTCTGGATAAAAGATTAGATATAAATATTTAATAAGTGTTATATAATAGAAAGCAATATCCCGTTTTTCGCAAATCAAGTATTCTCCGATGAACTAGTTTTAGGTTAAAAGGATGATCTTCATATTTATATCTTTATCGCCAAAGGATGACTTGTTCAGTGTTATCACTAACATGGTGGACAGAGAGGGTTTCGAGTAAAGTTGGGAAAAGGAATAGGCAACTGTGGCGTTGCGCCTGAGAAGAGTCCAAATAGGACCGTTCACCTTTTCAACCTCATATTTCCAAAGAGTCCTCTGAATCGAAGTTGAAGTAGAATACCAGTACCTTTGTTAGCAGTCGAAAATAGACGAGTCAAGATGAAAAGTCGTGGACACGACCGACATTCTTGCTTGAATAAGGAAATAAATGTTTCCGTTTTCCAATCTGTATATCAGTTCTGAATGCATCGAAATTCAGACTGTTGTTGAACTCATATCCAAATTCTATTATATGTCTATGCTGTTACTGAAAAAAGATTCAAGCCAGAAATAACCTATTTTAGTTCCGCTGGGACTCATACGAGCTTCTAGGAACTCTGCGCCGATTGCCACAGAAAAGCTCAATCTAACAATAGTCAGTAACCTCTCAGTAAAAGTTTGATTAAAAAAATGAATCAATTTTCCTATGTCAGAGTACTTTTTTGAAGCTTCATTGATGTCCGACCGAGACTCAGGTTCATTCACATCACTGCTAAAGGAAGTCCTACTTACAATTATTTACAATTATGAGGTTGAAACGCTAAATTGTCTACCAAGACTCTTCAGTGCAGAACGCCACAGTTGCTTATTCCCTCTTCCGAAGATTTTCTACTTTTTCATTTTCTCATTGTCAACCATTTTAGCGATGACCCTGAACCAGTTGTCCTTTGGTGATAAAGAACATTAATAATAAAACAATAAAAAATAAATTAGACTAAGTTCCATCCTGAAATGATTGTATAGCTTTCTTAATGCTGTTTGTCAAATTAATTTCAGCAACAACTTTTATTGTTCAAAAAACAGCCATTCCACGATGTCCACTCCAGCCAAACTATAATCTCAAACGACCGCAATATCGCCATACTGAGAAGTGGAAGCTACGAAGGAACCGTCTTCAGTAGTAGGTAATTCTGTACACTTGCGGTTCGATCTTTTGCAGTTAGAATTTAATCTTCTTTTTTTTTACTCTCTCTCTTTTTTTAACTCTCTATTTTTTTTTACTCTCTTTCTCTTCCTCTGTCTCTACCGCTCTCTCTCTCTCTATCTCTCTTTCCTTCTCTTTCTCTCTACCGCTCTCTCTTTCTATCTCTCTCTTTCTTCCTTCTCTCTCTCTCTCTCTCTATCACTCTCTCTTTCTCTTTCTGTTTCTCTTGGATCTAATCCGGGCTGAAACAGTAAATTATGGATGTCGCATTGCAGGCCGATAACTGTGAACGAACCGTTTTTCATCAAGCTGACCAGTTCCATTTTCGGATCACGGCCTGCTATGAACTTGGCTTACATTGGAGTGTCGAATATCGAACCGAATTCAACGAATCCGAGATGGTTAAACTATTTTTGTTGTTAATTTTTTGGGTATTTTATCGTGATAGAATGGTTATATGGACAAACTTTCGCAATTCCAATTAGACGTAGGAAAAGCCCATAAGAACTACAGGGTAAACCATAAGTACGCCCAGAAGAACTACAGGGTAAACCATAAGTACGCCCAGAAGAACTACAGGGTTAACCATAAGTATGCGAATTCCTTTCATTGTGTATTGTAAATCAGGAAATTGAAAATTTGCCATAAAAAGACTGAACATTTGCCACGATTTCGTGTGCAAAAAATTTCGTGTGACATGTGCAATTCTATCAGGGTGATACTTGAAGTTCTAACTTCACTTCAAATGGCGACTGCTCATAGCACGCGTATTTAGATCGAGGGCAATTGACTTACAGAATTAATTCAAACGTCGCATTATTCTAAAAATCAACGTGAACCGTTAGCGTGCCTGGAACATGATCAATCGCCACGATAAGCTTGGTAAGGTTGCTTTTTTGGTCTTTATCGTTCAATACGCACTTTTCAGATCCATGGTAGCATTAAGAAGGACTTCTGGATTTTTAGGAGCATGAGAAAGATAGAACGGAAGCTTGAAGTTTCTGTCGTATGTGTTGTGAAAGTTGTGACTTCAGACTTGCACTTTATCGTCTAAGAAAATTTCCTCGTTTTCTTCGGAAAAACAAGGAGGAGCGAATCAATAGGTGCCGAGCACTGATTGCGCGGACGCGTCATGAAGTGCAACATGCGAAATGCCCTCCTCTGATGAAAAGCTTTTACCCGTTGCAAAGGCTTACGACACTTAAAAACTTCCATATGCTTACTAGAGACTCTCAAAAGCAGCTTCTGAGCTAGGTGCTGTCAGTTCAACCGAACTTCTCAACCCCCACAGGTCATAGGGGGCGGACCAGTGCGTCGATTACTCAAGTCCTTTCATTGATATAGTGGTCAAAAACGACGTATCTGTTTATCGCCGAACGTTAATCGAAATTATATCGCTTCTGTGATTCCATTCTGACTTCAATCCAACTGAAGGATGTTTCCACAGGACTCTGCTGTCGTTTACGTAGCAAAAAACAATACAAGCACTAATTAAAACTCTTTTTTTGACTTCTGTTCGAGCTCAGGGTGGCCCTCTTGCTTGCCAGATATGCATCCCTTGATAAATATGAGTAGTATCACCTTGAGAGGAAGGTCGCTGCTCATTCTCTTAGTGGTTTCCTCTCAAGATCTCCCTTCAGAAGAATGGGCCAAATGAGACAGAGAAGACCTGCGTCCAAAGACTGAAGCGTTCACATATATATATATATATATATATATATATATATATATATATATATGTATCTGAATGAAATCCATCGTATCTATATATATCTGCAGGTAGGAATCCTGGTTTCGAAGTTTGAAAACAATTAATTGCTTTTACTGAAACTTCGCGCAGCTCCTAAACGACTGGAGAGAAGACAAATTTAAGGAAAAAAGTCTACGACTTCGGCCTTCCAATTTTAAATTCATATGCAAGGCTTATGAAGGCGTTTGTGGATGAGGGAGGCTTCTTCAACCTCTGCGGGAGCCATCTGGTACTTTTGGCTATTCTTTTATTGAACCATTGGATACATTAGATCTTCTCTTGCGTGAACCGAAAATGGGTTTTTTTATAGTTCAAAAGTTATTTCATATGATACTTCAAGAGATTGATTTTCAGGCCCTTCTGGAAATTCGAATATCTTCACTCTAGGCTTTGTATAAAAATAATGTTCTCTCTTATACATATTCGAAGAGAAATAATGTTCTCTCGTATACAGGGTTGGGCGTAAATATAGCGCGAAAATGGGACACAATTCAAAATCATACAATTCCCTTTTCATGCAAATTTCTTATTCATGAATGTTCTATCTCTTGTTCCCGAAAATTTCATTTTGTTTGGTCAGCTTGGAAAAGAATGGTTGACACCAGTCCGATGCGCACTGCAATCCTCTCAATGCACACTCAATGTAAACGACCAGCGGACATCACTCGCTTGCTGAAAGTGCACCATTCAATTGTACATCGAGCCATAAAAAGTTTCGAAGAAGTTGGAGGAACTCACGACCGTCGTCGGAGTTGTCGACCTTTGACGGCTACCTCGTCGAGAGTCATCAGGAAGGTCAGAGAACGCATTTGTCGAAATCCCAAAAGAAGCATGAGAAAAATGGCTCTTGATATTCAAATTTCGGCGAGGTCGGTGCGGAGGATTTTCACAAGGCTCTAAGGATGATTTCTTGTCGATGTCGGAAACGAGCGATGCTCACCGAGAGATAAAGAAGCAAGAAACAAAAAAGCACGCTCCTTGTTGGCACGGGCACGCACAGGCGAACTTGAATGGACCATCTTCAGTGATGAGAAGCTTTTTACTGTTGAAGCTGCATTCAACTCTTAAAATACACACATTTTGGCTGCATCACCAACTCTGGCAGACTTTGGTGGCAGACGAAAACAGAACTCAACATCCAGATCATGTTATGGTCTGGGGAACCATCTGTGCCAGCGACCAGAGCCCACTTGTTTTCATTGAGCCTAACGTCAAGGTAGATCGCTATGTCTACCTCAAAGCCGTGTTACAAGATGCTCTGACGCCCTCAGCAGGTGCACGCTTCAACGGAAGTCCTTACGTATTTTAGCAGGACGGAGCACCTGCTCATACGGCCAAGTCAGTTCAAGAGTGGTGCGCCGCGTCTCTCCCGGCTTCATTTCGAAAGAGGAATGGCCGGCCTCGTCGCCCGATATGAATCCTCTAGACTATGCGGTCTGGGGAGACATACAGGCCAAAGTTTGTGCTTCTACTCAACACAACTTGGAATCTTTGAAAGCAGACCTGAAGAAGTACTGTGACAATCTTTCCCCGGGCTATCTTCGTGCTGTGATCAATAAATACCCTGGAAGACTACACACTGTCGTACGAGAATGGATCAATAAATACCCTGGAAGACTACACACTGTCGTACGAGAATGGATCAATGAATACCCTGGAAGACTACACACTGTCGTACGAGAATGGATCAATAAATACCCGGGAAGACTACACACTGTCGTACGAGAATGGATCAATAAATACCCTGGAAAACTACACACTGTCGTACGAGAATGGATCAATAAATACCCTGGAAGACTACACACTGTCGTACGAGAATGGATCAATAAATACCCTGGAAGACTACACACTGTCGTACGAGAATGATCAATAAATACCCTGGAAGACTACACACTGTCGTACGAGAATGGATCAATAAATACCCGGGAAGACTACACACTGTCGTACGAGAATGGATCGATAAATACCCTGGAAGACTACACACTGTCGTACGAGAATGGATCAATAAATACCCAGGAAGACTACACACTGTCGTACGAGAATGGATCAATAAATACCCTGGAAGACTACACACTGTCGTACGAGAATGGATCAATAAATACCCTGAAAGACTACACACTGTCGTACGAGAATGGATCAATAAATACCCTGAAAGACTACACACTGTCGTACGAGAATGGATCAATAAATACCCTGAAAGACTACACACTGTCGTACGAGAATGGATCAATAAATTCCCTGAAAGACTACACACTGTCGTACGAGAATGGATCAATAAATACCCTGGAAGACTACACACCTTCGTACGAGAATGGATCAATAAATACCCTGGAAGACTACACACTGTCGTACGAGAATGGATCAATAAATACCCTGGAAGACTACACACTGTCGTACGAGAATGGATCAATAAATACCCTGGAAGACTACACACTGTCGTACGAGAATGGATCAATAAATACCCTGGAAGACTACACACTGTCGTACGAGAATGGATCAATAAATACCCTGGAAGACTACACACTGTCGTACGAGAATGGATCAATAAATACCCTGGAAGACTACACACTGTCGTACGAGAATGGATCAATAAATACCCTGGAAGACTACACACTGTCGTACGAGAATGGATCAATAAATACCCTGGAAGACTACACACTATCGTACGAGAATGGATCAATAAATACCCTGGAAGACTACACACTGTCGTACGAGAATGGATCAATAAATACCCTGAAAGACTACACACTGTCGTACGAGAATGGATCAATAAATACCCTGAAGAAAGACTACACACTGTCGTACGAGAATGAATCAATAAATACCCTGAACGACTACACACTGTCGTACGAGAATGGATCAATAAATACCCTGAAAGACTACACACTGTCGTACGAGAATGGATCAATAAATACCCTGAAAGACTACACACTGTCGTACGAGAATGGATCAATAAATACCCTGAAAGACTACACACTGTCGTACGAGAATGGATCAATAAATACCCCAAAAGACTACACACTGTCGTACGAGAATGGATCAATAAATACCCTGAAAGACTACACACTGTCGTACGAGAATGGATCAAAAAATACCCTGAAAGACTACACACTGTCGTACGAGAATGGATCAACAAATACCCTGAAAGACTACACACTGTCGTACGAGAATGGATCAATAAATACCCTGAAAGACTACACACTGTCGTACGAGAATGGATCAAAAAATACCCTGAAAGACTACACACTGTCGTACGAGAATGGATCAATAAATACCCTGAAAGACTACACACTGTCGTACGAGAATGGATCAATAAATACCCTAAAAGACTACACACTGTCAAACGAGAATGGATCAATAAATACCCTGAAAGACTACACACTGTCGTACGAGAATGGATCAATAAATACCCTAAAAGACTACACACTGTCGTACGAGAATGGATCAATAAATACCCTAAAAGACTACACACTGCAAAACGAGAATGGATCAATAAATACCCTGAAAGACTACACACTGTCGTTCGAGAATGGATCAATAAATACCCTGAAAGACTACACACTGTCGTACGAGAATGGATCAATAAATACCCTAAAAGACTACACACTGTCGTACGAGAATGGATCAATAAGTACCCTGAAAGACTACACACTATCGTACGAGAATGGATCAATAAATACCCTGAAAGACTACACACTGTCGTACGAGAATGGATCACTAAATACCCTGAAAGACTACACACTGTCGTACGAGAATAGATGAATGAATACCCTAAAAGACTACACACTGTCAAACGAGAATGGATCAATAAATAACCTGAAAGACTACACACTGTCGTACGAGAAGGGGGAAAGCAGAATCGAATGAGTTTGACACCACTTTATGAAGTAAGTTATATAAAAAAAACTTGTTAATTTCAGTTCTAATTCTTCGCATTTAACCAAAACGCAGTTGAAAACATTTCGTGCTGTATTTACGCCCCATCCTGTAGATGAGATAGGTTTTGCGTATGCTGCGAAATTAAGAGACTTTTGGTTTCTCCTAATTATCTTATTCAAAGCTAACTTAGCGACATGTGGAAGAAAAAAAGGACAAATTCTAAGAAAATGTCTACATAATTGGGCATTGCATCGTAATGATTGTTCTCACTTTATATGCGCGAGGAGAGTTACGCAAATTTGAGCCAGCCAATGTGGATCTTTGTCCATCTTCAGCGATTTACTGAGAAAGTTCAACTGATAGGTTAGCCTTCTGCGTCGGATTTCGGGCATTGGAAAAGCCCCAGTTTCTTGTAACAATAATAGCCAGAAAAATGGCTTTGCGTTTTGACATATAATTTTTTATTGACATATAACTTTTTTATTGACATATAACTAAAACTTTGACAAATAACTTTTTCTTTATTCTCAATTTTTTCAGGCAGTTGTTTGTATTTCATTTTCAAATATAAACGGTGACATGGTTAATTTCTTCATCTGATTTTATTCATTAAAAAACTTTTTATCTGTGTCCCCTGTTATGCGTAATTAAAACCCTTCTTCGGCCCTAAACTTCGAGTGAAAGTATCATACATAATATTTACACATAATTTATCCTCAGTTGCAGCGCCTGCCGTTCGTCTGAGCCAGTCAAGTACTCAGCAGCGAGATGGAAGATGCACCATCTGCTTAGAAAACTTCGCCAATGTCGTCCTACACAACTGCGGTCACGACTGTATGTGCATAGACTGCATGTGTGTGCTTGCCGCGGTCGGTCACTTTTGATTCGGTTTTCTTGGAAATATGACGAATTTAAGATTTGACCAAGAGTTTAAAAAAAAGGATAATACTTGAATGAGAGAAAAGGAGACAAAAAACAAATTAAGAATACATCTTTTAGTGTACGTTTTAAAAAAGCAAGCCGTTGAAAAAACAATATTGAAGCGCTATAGATTGCTACGACATCTTGTATAATCTTCTAGTTATTGAAAGGTAGTATGAGCAATTAGAATGTAGATTGGAATAACGATTATGATTTGGACGTTACAATCTCAGAGCGTGAGAAAAAACTTTTTTTGTTTCCGCGTTCATCTAAGAAAATTAGGCCGATGATCTTTATAACCGTAAGAAAAAGGTGGGTGAGCGTGTGGTTGAAAACTTCGAAGTACAAGAGAGTAATCGGAAAAAACTGCAATCATTAACGGTAGAGCCTTGAAGTTTATCAAAAACCAATAAAAAATTCTGCGAAACATGGATGTTCTCATTAATCACATCACTTGTAAGATTTTGACGCCCGGAGACATTCCAGAGGAACACTGACAAATGTCCAATATGTCGAGAGCCGGTGGAGAATTGGTCAATATACTCGAGTAAGAAGTCGCAGAAGTGCCCATCTTGCAACAGTTGCTGCATAAACTCGGCCTTGCTGCCATGCAGTCATAGCTGCTACTGTTACGAGTGCGCCATGGCTCAGAAAGTTCCTCAATTTACTCATTACCTAAGTTTCTGGGGATCCTTCCTCATAAGCACTACCATATGCAATTTTTCAGTTCAATTTTCATTTGAAAAGAATTTTAAGCCAATAATCAAACTATTCTAAACGTTAAATAATTATTTTCATTCATGTTTTATCAATATAGTCCCAGGGAAAAAAAGTTAAGCTAAGATTATTCACAACTCATTTATTTCAACAAAAAAATCAACAAAGAGTTTCTTTCCAGAACTCGTCGAACTACTGCCCCGAGTGTGGGGGTCAAATTGACTACTGCCCCGAGTGTGGGGGTAAAGTTGAGAAAGTTCTTCAAGTATTCGAAAATTAACTCGGAGATTACAATGAATATTAACTGTGATTAGATTAATTCACTCTCTGATTTCGGCAAGAATAAATGGGATTCTCTGAAATTCTGTTGGCAAAAACAATTTTATTTTTTCTCGACTTTGCAATGAAAAAAGACTGAGTGCATGAAACTCTCTTTTCATCATCAACCTATTTGAGAGAAACGCTTTGTCAAAGGCAGACTTTTGTTAAATTAAATCATCACCCACGACTTTAATTTCGCATTTCAAAGTTGATGATAGTGCGAGCTAGTTGAATAATTCTTGAAGGTTTTTCACATTGAGAAAAGGTAGAGTTGAGACTAACTTGAGCTAGTTAGAAGAGTTGAGACTAACTTGAGCTAGTTAGAAGAGTTGAGACTAACTTGAGCTAGTTAGAAGAGTTGAGACTAACTTGAGCTAGTTAGAAGAGTTGAGACTAACTTGAGCTAGTTAGAAGAGTTGAGACTAACTTGAGCTAGTTAGAAGAGTTGAGACTAACTTGAGCTAGTTAGAAGAGTTGAGACTAACTTGAGCTAGTTAGAAGAGTTGAGACTAACTTGAGCTAGTTGTACAGCTTGAGCTCAATCTAGTGCGTGTAAAATAATGCGGAGAGCGGCAAAATATCATTATATATCGAGAAGAGAAGAGATTTTATTTAAGATACACTATTCAATTGTTCCTTTTATGATCTATTTCTCAATAGTTTTTAATTCTTCAAAGTCCGGACCATTAAAAGAAATTTAAACTCTAAACTAACACGCATTTGACACCGGTGACTTAAACACAGTGAAATTGAAGGTGCGGCATGAACTTAGACTCTCTCGGAGAACACATTTCATAATTAATTCTTGATGCACGAATTATATTTGAAAAATAACTGTATCGGATAAGCATGAAATTTCTTTCTACATATGTAGTGGCGTTGTATGGAAATGGAGGGTAAAGAGCTGGGAGGGGGGGCTGAGTGGGCAATGGAGGGTAAAGAGCTGGGGGGGGGCTGAGTGGGCAATGGAGGGTAAAGAGCTGGGGGGGGGCTGAGTGGGCAATGGAGGGTAAAGAGCTGGGGGGGCTGAGTGGGCAATGGAGGGTAAAGAGCTGGGGGGGGGCTGAGTGGGCAATGGAGGGTAAAGAGCTGGGGGGGGGGCTGGGTGGGCAATGGAGGGTAAAGAGCTGAAGGGGGGGCTGAGTGGGCAATGGAGGGTGAAGAGCTGGGGGGGGGCTGAGTGGGCAAAAAATCGATGATTAGAAATTAGTTGAATATTGATATAAAAATGCAATAATGAGGCAAATTCAGTAAATGCCTTTTAAAATATCTTGCTATTAGGCTGACTCAAGAAGCTGTTATCCATGGCATTTCATACTTATAATTGACGAGAAACACATCTACATAGATGAAAAAGACTTTCTGATATTGTTGAGCGTAACAATACGCAGAGGATTATAATTGCGAGAAAAAGATCTACAGCATACATATATACGATCTAAATGCATAATATCCATATGCCGCATTTCTGATCGATACATTTATAATGGAAGTGAGGTCAGCAAGAGCTCGGCGATCTTTAATAGCAGTGGTTGAAAGAGGAAGAGATGGCGACTTGAATGTTCTCAAAGTCACAATAAAATTAGACGGTGCTTTAAAGCCCTTCTCACTCATTTGGTTTCGATATGAAATCAATCGGAAACATTTAACTCGAAGTCTTTCCCAAGTTTCCTGCTAATTCAACTATAACGAATAATTTTTAAAGCTTTTTTTAACAATGATTTTTACTGACTAAACCTTCTTAGTACCAAGCTTCCCTTTTGTTCTGACGAAGATTAAAAAATAAAAGGAACCATAAAGAATACCCAGGTAGTCAACAGACACTTGCAACATTGAAAAGAGTCCTAGAAAACTTTGCTAAAAAATTTAAACACAAACCTCTAAATTATTACTCTGAGAAGTATTTGCCTGAAAAGCAAAAACTTGGATATCCTTTGAGAAAATTTTGAATGCAGTGTTAAAATCATACAAACGAAAGAAACGAATACGTTGCAACGAACCCTTCCAAAACATTTAAATTGTGTCAGCATTGAGTTAAGTTGAATGAGAAGAACAACTAAAGATACGCACCGTCACAGCCAAGTATCTATGTTGAACTGTCCTCGTGCACCCTCACAGCCAAGTATCTATGTTGAATTGTCCTCGTGCACCCTCACAGCCAAGTATCTATGTTGAACTGTCCTTGTGCACCGTCACAGCCAAGTATCTATGTTGAACTGTCCTCGTGCACCCTCACAGCCAAGTATCTATGTTGAACTGTCCTCGTGCACCGTCACAGCCAAGTATCTATGTTGAACTGTCCTCGTGCACCGTCACAGTCAAGTATCTATGTTGAACTGTCCTCGTGCACCGTCACAGTCAAGTATCTATGTTGAACTGTCCTCGTGCACCGTCACAGCCAAAAATCTATGTTGAACTGTCCTCATGCACCGTCACAGCCAAGTATCTATGTTGAACTGTCCTCGTGCACCGTCAGAGCCAAGTATCTTTGTTGAACTGTCCTTGTGCACCGTCACAGCCAAGTATCTATGTTGAACTGTCCTCGTGCACCCTCACAGCCAAGTATCTATGTTGAACTGTCCTCGTGCACCGTCACAGCCAAGTATCTATGTTGAACTGTCCTCGTGCACCGTCACAGCCAAGTATCTATGTTGAACTGTCCTCGTTCACCGTCACAGCCAAGTATCTATGTTGAACTGTCCTCGTGCACCGTCACAGTCGAGTATCTATGTTGAACTGTCCTCGTGCACCGTCACAGCCAAGTATCTATGTTGAACTGTCCTCGTGCACCTTCAGAGCGAATTATCTATGTTGAACTGTCCTCGTGCACGCTCACAGCCAAGTATCTATGTTGAATTGTCCTCGTGCACCCTCACAGCCAAGTATCTATGTTGAACTGTCCTTGTGCACCGTCACAGCCAAGTATCTATGTTGAACTGTCCTCGTGCACCCTCACAGCCAAGTATCTATGTTGAACTGTCCTCGTGCACCGTCACAGCCAAGTATCTATGTTGAACTGTCCTCGTGCACCGTCACAGTCAAGTATCTATGTTGAACTGTCCTCGTGCACCGTCACAGTCAAGTATCTTTGTTGAACTGTCCTTGTGCACCGTCACAGCCAAGTATCTATGTTGAACTGTCCTCGTGCACCCTCACAGCCAAGTATCTATGTTGAACTGTCCTCGTGCACCGTCACAGCCAAGTATCTATGTTGAACTGTCCTCTTGCACCGTCACAGCCAAGTATCTATGTTGAACTGTCCTCGTTCACCGTCACAGCCAAGTATCTATGTTGAACTGTCCTCGTGCACCGTCAGAGCCAAGTATGTATGTTGAACTGTCCTCGTGCACCGTCACAGCCAAGTATCTATGTTGAACTGTCCTCGTGCACCTTCAGAGCGAATTATCTATGTTGAACTGTCCTCATGCACCCTCACAGCCACGTATCTATGTTGAACTGTCCTCGTGCACCGTCACAGCCAAGTATCTATGTTGAACTGTCCTCGTGCACCGTCAGAGCCAAGTATCTATGTTGAACTGTCCTCGTGCAGCGTCAGAGCCAAGTATTTATGTTTAATTGTCCTCGTGCTCCGTCACAGCCAAGTATCTATGTTGAACTGTCCTCGTGCACCCTCACAGCCAAGTATCTATGTTGAACTGTCCTCGTGCACCGTCACAGCCAAGTATCTATGTTGAACTGTCCTCATGCACCGTCACAGCCAAGTATCTATGTTGAACTGTCCTCGTGCACCGTCACAGTCAAGTATCTATGTTGAACTGTCCTCGTGCACCGTCACAGCCAAGTATCTATGTTGAACTGTCCTCGTGCACCGTCACAGTCAAGTATCTATGTTGAACTGTCCTCGTGCACCTTCACAGTCAAGTATCTATGTTGAACTGTCCTCGTGCACCGTCACAGCCAAGTATCTATGTTGAACTGTCCTCATGCACCGTCACAGCCGAGTATCTATGTTGAACTGTCCTCGTGCACCGTCAGAGCCAAGTATCTTTGTTGAACTGTCCTTGTGCACCGTCACAGCCAAGTATCTATGTTGAACTGTCCTCGTGCACCCTCACAGTCAAGTATCTATGTTGAACTGTCCTCGTGCACCGTCACAGCCAAGTATATATGTTGAACTGTCCTCGTGTACCGTCACAGCCAAGTATCTATGTTGAACTGTCCTCGTGCACCGTCACAGCCAAGTATCTATGTTGAACTGTCCTCGTTCACCGTCACAGCCAAGTATCTATGTTGAACTGTCCTCGTGCACCGTCAGAGCCAAGTAAGTATGTTGAACTGTCCTCGTTCACCGTCACAGCCAAGTATCTGTGTTGAACTGTCCTCGTGCACCGTCACAGCCAAGTATCTATGTTGAACTGTCCTCGTTCACCGTCACAGCCAAGTATCTATGTTGAACTGTCCTCGTGCACCTTCAGAGCGAATTATCTATGTTGAACTGTCCTCGTGCACCCTCACAGCCACGTATCTATGTTGAACTGTCCTCGTGCACCGTCACAGCCAAGTATCTATGTTGAACTGTCCTCGTGCACCGTCAGAGCCAAGTATCTATGTTGAACTGTCCTCGTGCAGCGTCAGAGCCAAGTATTTATGTTTAATTGTCCTCGTGCTCCGTCACAGCCAAGTATCTATGTTGAACTGTCCTCGTGCACCCTCACAGCCAAGTATCTATGTTGAATTGTCCTCGTGCACCGTCAGAGTTAAGTATCTATGTTGAACTGTCCTTGTGCACCGTCACAGCCAAGTATCTATGTTGAACTGTCCTCGTGCACCCTCACAGCCAAGTATCTATGTTGAACTGTCCTCGTGCACCGTCACAGCCAAGTATCTATGTTGAACTGTCCTCGTGCACCGTCACAGCCAAGTATCTATGTTGAACTGTCCTCATGCACCGTCACAGCCAAGTATCTATGTTGAACTGTCCTCGTGCACCGTCACAGTCAAGTATCTATGTTGAACTGTCCTCGTGCACCGTCACAGCCAAGTATCTATGTTGAACTGTCCTCGTGCACCGTCACAGTCAAGTATCTATGTTGAACTGTCCTCGTGCACCGTCACAGTCAAGTATCTATGTTGAACTGTCCTCGTGCACCGTCACAGCCAAGTATCTATGTTGAACTGTCCTCATGCACCGTCACAGCCAAGTATCTATGTTGAACTGTCCTCGTGCACCGTCAGAGCCAAGTATCTTTGTTGAACTGTCCTTGTGCACCGTCACAGCCAAGTATCTATGTTGAACTGTCCTCGTGCACCCTCACAGCCAAGTATCTATGTTGAACTGTCCTCGTGCACCGTCACAGCCAAGTATCTATGTTGAACTGTCCTCGTGCACCGTCACAGCCAAGTATCTATGTTGAACTGTCCTCGTTCACCGTCACAGCCAAGTATCTATGTTGAACTGTCCTCGTGCACCGTCAGAGCCAAGTATGTATGTTGAACTGTCCTCGTGCACCGTCACAGCCAAGTATCTATGTTGAACTGTCCTCGTGCACCTTCAGAGCGAATTATCTATGTTGAACTGTCCTCATGCACCCTCACAGCCACGTATCTATGTTGAACTGTCCTCGTGCACCGTCACAGCCAAGTATCTATGTTGAACTGTCCTCGTGCACCGTCAGAGCCAAGTATCTATGTTGAACTGTCCTCGTGCAGCGTCAGAGCCAAGTATTTATGTTTAATTGTCCTCGTGCTCCGTCACAGCCAAGTATCTATGTTGAACTGTCCTCGTGCACCCTCACAGCCAAGTATCTATGTTGAATTGTCCTCGTGCACCGTCAGAGCCAAGTATCTATGTTGAACTGTCCTTGTGCACCGTCACAGCCAAGTATCTATGTTGAACTGTCCTCGTGCACCCTCACAGCCAAGTATCTATGTTGAACTGTCCTCGTGCACCGTCACAGCCAAGTATCTATGTTGAACTGTCCTCGTGCACCGTCACAGCCAAGTATCTATGTTGAACTGTCCTCATGCACCGTCACAGCCAAGTATCTATGTTGAACTGTCCTCGTGCACCGTCACAGTCAAGTATCTATGTTGAACTGTCCTCGTGCACCGTCACAGCCAAGCATCTATGTTGAACTGTCCTCGTGCACCGTCACAGTCAATTATCTATGTTGAACTGTCCTCGTGCACCGTCACAGTCAAGTATCTATGTTGAACTGTCCTCGTGCACCGTCACAGTCAAGTATCTATGTTGAACTGTCCTCGTGCACCGTCACAGTCAAGTATCTATGTTGAACTGTCCTCGTGCACCGTCACAGTCAAGTATCTATGTTGAACTGTCCTCGTGCACCGTCACAGCCAAGTATCTATGATGAACTGTCCTCGTTCACCGTCACAGCCAAGTATCTATGTTGAACTGTCCTCGTGCACCGTCACAGTCAAGTATCTATGTTGAACTGTCCTCGTGCACCGTCACAGCCAAGTATCTATGTTGAACTGTCCTCGTGCACCGTCACAGTCAAGTATCTATGTTGAACTGTCCTCGTGCACCGTCACAGTCAAGTATCTATGTTGAACTGTCCTCGTGCACCGTCACAGCCAAGTATCTATGTTGAACTGTCCTCATGCACCGTCACAGCCAAGTATCTATGTTGAACTGTCCTCGTGCACCGTCACAGCCAAGTATCTATGTTGAACTGACCTCGTGCACCGTCACAGCCAAGTATCTAGTATGTAGAACTGTCCTCGTGCACCGTCACAGCCAAGTATCTATGTTGAACTGTCCTCATGCACCGTCAGAGCCAAGTATCTATGTTGAACTGTCCTCGTGCACCGTCACAGCCAAGTATCTAGTATGTAGAACTGTCCTCGTGCACCGTCACAGCCAAATATCTATGTTGAACTGTCCTCGTGCACCGTCACAGCCAAGTATCTAGTATGTAGAACTGTCCTCGTGCACCGCCACAGCCAAGTATCTATGTTGAACTGTCCTCGTGCACCGTCAGAGCCAAGTATCTTTGTTGAACTGTCCTTGTGCACCGTCACAGCCAAGTATCTATGTTGAACTGTCCTCGTGCACCCTCACAGCCAAGTATCTATGTTGAACTGTCCTCGTGCACCGTCACAGCCAAGTATCTATGTTGAACTGTCCTCGTGCACCGTCACAGCCAAGTATCTATGTTGAACTGTCCTCGTTCACCGTCACAGCCAAGTATCTATGTTGAACTGTCCTCGTGCACCGTCAGAGCCAAGTATGTATGTTGAACTGTCCTCGTGCACCGTCACAGCCAAGTATCTATGTTGAACTGTCCTCGTGCACCTTCAGAGCGAATTATCTATGTTGAACTGTCCTCATGCACCCTCACAGCCACGTATCTATGTTGAACTGTCCTCGTGCACCGTCACAGCCAAGTATCTATGTTGAACTGTCCTCGTGCACCGTCAGAGCCAAGTATCTATGTTGAACTGTCCTCGTGCAGCGTCAGAGCCAAGTATTTATGTTTAATTGTCCTCGTGCTCCGTCACAGCCAAGTATCTATGTTGAACTGTCCTCGTGCACCCTCACAGCCAAGTATCTATGTTGAATTGTCCTCGTGCACCGTCAGAGCCAAGTATCTATGTTGAACTGTCCTTGTGCACCGTCACAGCCAAGTATCTATGTTGAACTGTCCTCGTGCACCCTCACAGCCAAGTATCTATGTTGAACTGTCCTCGTGCACCGTCACAGCCAAGTATCTATGTTGAACTGTCCTCGTGCACCGTCACAGCCAAGTATCTATGTTGAACTGTCCTCATGCACCGTCACAGCCAAGTATCTATGTTGAACTGTCCTCGTGCACCGTCACAGTCAAGTATCTATGTTGAACTGTCCTCGTGCACCGTCACAGCCAAGTATCTATGATGAACTGTCCTCGTTCACCGTCACAGCCAAGTATCTATGTTGAACTGTCCTCGTGCACCGTCACAGTCAAGTATCTATGTTGAACTGTCCTCGTGCACCGTCACAGTCAAGTATCTATGTTGAACTGTCCTCGTGCACCGTCACAGCCAAGTATCTATGATGAACTGTCCTCGTTCACCGTCACAGCCAAGTATCTATGTTGAACTGTCCTCGTGCACCGTCACAGTCAAGTATCTATGTTGAACTGTCCTCGTGCACCGTCACAGTCAAGTATCTATGTTGAACTGTCCTCGTGCACCGTCACAGTCAAGTATCTATGTTGAACTGTCCTCGTGCACCGTCACAGCCAAGTATCTATGATGAACTGTCCTCGTTCACCGTCACAGCCAAGTATCTATGTTGAACTGTCCTCGTGCACCGTCACAGTCAAGTATCTATGTTGAACTGTCCTCGTGCACCGTCACAGCCAAGTATCTATGTTGAACTGTCCTCGTGCACCGTCACAGTCAAGTATCTATGTTGAACTGTCCTCGTGCACCGTCACAGTCAAGTATCTATGTTGAACTGTCCTCGTGCACCGTCACAGCCAAGTATCTATGTTGAACTGTCCTCATGCACCGTCACAGCCAAGTATCTATGTTGAACTGTCCTCGTGCACCGTCACAGCCAAGTATCTATGTTGAACTGACCTCGTGCACCGTCACAGCCAAGTATCTAGTATGTAGAACTGTCCTCGTGCACCGTCACAGCCAAGTATCTATGTTGAACTGTCCTCATGCACCGTCAGAGCCAAGTATCTATGTTGAACTGTCCTCGTGTACCGTCACAGCCAAGTATCTAGTATGTAGAACTGTCCTCGTGCACCGTCACAGCCAAGTATCTATGTTGAACTGTCCTCGTGCACCGTCACAGCCAAGTATCTAGTATGTAGAACTGTCCTCGTGCACCGCCACAGCCAAGTATCTATGTTGAACTGTCCTCATGCACCGTCACAGCCAAGTATCTATGTTGAACTGTCCTCTTGCACCGTCAGAGCCAAGTATCTATGTTGAACTGTCCTTGTGCACCGTCACAGCCAAGTATCTATGTTGAACTGTCCTCGTGCACCCTCACAGCCAAGTATCTATGTTGAACTGTCCTCGTGCACCGTCAAAGCCAAGTATCTATGTTGAACTGTCCTCGTGCACCGTCACAGCCAAGTATCTATGTTGAACTGTCCTCGTTCACCGTCACAGCCAAGTATCTATGTTGAACTGTCCTCGTGCACCGTCAGAGCCAAGTATGTATGTTGAACTGTCCTCGTGCACCGTCACAGTCAAGTATCTATGTTGAACTGTCCTCGTGCACCGTCACAGCCAAGTATCTATGTTGAACTGTCCTCGTGCACCTTCAGAGCGAATTATCTATGTTGAACTGTCCTCGTGCACCCTCACAGCCAAGTATCTATGTTGAACTGTCCTCGTGCACCGTCACAGCCAAGTATCTATGTTGAACTGTCCTCGTGCACCGTCAGAGCCAAGTATCTATGTTGAACTGTCCTCGTGCAGCGTCAGAGCCAAGTATTTATGTTTAATTGTCCTCGTGCTCCGTCACAGCCAAGTATCTATGTTGAACTGTCCTCGTGCACCCTCACAGCCAAGTATCTATGTTGAATTGTCCTCGTGCACCGTCAGAGCCAAGTATCTATGTTGAACTGTCCTCGTGCACCGTCACAGCCAAGTATCTATGTTGAACTGTCCTCGTGCACCCTCACAGCCAAGTATCTATGTTGAACTGTCCTCGTGCACCGTCACAGCCAAGTATCTATGTTGAACTGTCCTCGTGCACCGTCACAGCCAAGTATCTATGTTGAACTGTCCTCATGCACCGTCACAGCCAAGTATCTATGTTGAACTGTCCTCGTGCACCGTCACAGTCAAGTATCTATGTTGAACTGTCCTCGTGCACCGTCACAGCCAAGTATCTATGTTGAACTGTCCTCGTGCACCGTCACAGTCAATTATCTATGTTGAACTGTCCTCGTGCACCGACACAGTCAAGTATCTATGTTGAACTGTCCTCGTGCACCGTCACAGTCAAGTATCTATGTTGAACTGTCCTCGTGCACCGTCACAGTCAAGTATCTATGTTGAACTGTCCTCGTGCACCGTCACAGTCAAGTATCTATGTTGAACTGTCCTCGTGCACCGTCACAGTCAAGTATCTATGTTGAACTGTCCTCGTGCACCGTCACAGCCAAGTATCTATGATGAACTGTCCTCGTTCACCGTCACAGCCAAGTATCTATGTTGAACTGTCCTCGTGCACCGTCACAGTCAAGTATCTATGTTGAACTGTCCTCGTGCACCGTCACAGCCAAGTATCTATGTTGAACTGTCCTCGTGCACCGTCACAGTCAAGTATCTATGTTGAACAGTCCTCGTGCACCGTCACAGTCAAGTATCTATGTTGAACTGTCCTCGTGCACCGTCACAGCCAAGTATCTATGTTGAACTGTCCTCATGCACCGTCACAGCCAAGTATCTATGTTGAACTGTCCTCGTGCACCGTCACAGCCAAGTATCTATGTTGAACTGTCCTCGTGCACCGTCACAGCCAAGTATCTAGTATGTAGAACTGTCCTCGTGCACCGTCACAGCCAAGTATCTATGTTGAACTGTCCTCATGCACCGTCAGAGCAAAGTATCTATGTTGAACTGTCCTCGTGCACCGTCACAGCCAAGTATCTAGTATGTAGAACTGTCCTCGTGCACCGTCACAGCCAAGTATCTATGTTGAACTGTCCTCGTGCACCGTCACAGTCAAGTATCTATGTTGAACAGTCCTCGTGCACCGTCACAGTCAAGTATCTATGTTGAACTGTCCTCGTGCACCGTCACAGCCAAGTATCTATGTTGAACTGTCCTCATGCACCGTCACAGCCAAGTATCTATGTTGAACTGTCCTCGTGCACCGTCACAGCCAAGTATCTATGTTGAACTGTCCTCGTGCACCGTCACAGCCAAGTATCTAGTATGTAGAACTGTCCTCGTGCACCGTCACAGCCAAGTATCTATGTTGAACTGTCCTCATGCACCGTCAGAGCAAAGTATCTATGTTGAACTGTCCTCGTGCACCGTCACAGCCAAGTATCTAGTATGTAGAACTGTCCTCGTGCACCGTCACAGCCAAGTATCTATGTTGAACTGTCCTCGTGCACCGTCACAGCCAAGTATCTAGTATGTAGAACTGTCCTCGTGCACCGTCACAGCCAAGTATCTATGTTGAACTGTCCTCATGCACCGTCACAGCCAAGTATCTATGTTGAACTGTCCTCGTGCACCGTCAGAGCCAAGTATCTATGTTGAACTGTCCTTGTGCACCGTCACAGCCAAGTATCTATGTTGAACTGTCCTCGTGCACCCTCACAGCCAAGTATCTATGTTGAACTGTCCTCGTGCACCGTCACAGCCAAGTATCTATGTTGAACTGTCCTCGTGCACCGTCACAGCCAAGTATCTATATTGAACTGTCCTCGTTCACCGTCACAGCCAAGTATCTATGTTGAACTGTCCTCGTGCACCGTCAGAGCCAAGTATGTATGTTGAACTGTCCTCGTGCACCGTCACAGTCAAGTATCTATGTTGAACTGTCCTCGTGCACCGTCACAGTCAAGTATCTATGTTGAACTGTCCTCGTGCACCGTCAGAGCTAAGTATCTATGTTGAACTGTCCTCGTGCACCACCAGAGCCAAGTATCTATGTTGAACTGTCCTCGTGCACCGTCAGAGCTAAGTATCTATGTTGAACTGTCCTCGTGCACCGTCACAGCCAAGTATCTATGTTGAACTGTCCTCGTGCACCACCAGAGCCAAGTATCTATGTTGAACTGTCCTCGTGCACCGTCAGAGCTAAGTATCTATGTTGAACTGTCCTCGTGCACCGTCAGAGCCAAGTATCTATGTTGAACTGTCCTCGTGCACCACCAGAGCCAAGTATCTATGATGAACTGTCCTCGTGCACCGTCAGAGCCAAGTATCTATGTTGAACTGTCCTCGTGCACCGTCAGAGCCAAGTATCTATGTTGAACTGTCCTCGTGCACCACCAGAGCCAAGTATCTATGTTGAACTGTCCTCGTGCACCGTCACAGCCAAGTATCTATGTTGAACTGTCCTCGTGTATCGTCAGAGCCAAGTATCTATGTTGAACTGTCCTCGTGCACCGTCAGAGCCAAGTATGTATGTTGAACTGTCCTCGTGCACTGTCAGAGCCAAGTATCTATGTTGAACTGTCCTCGTGCACCACCAGAGCCAAGTATCTATGTTGAACTGTCCTCGTGCACCGTCACAGCCAAGTATCTATGTTGAACTGTCCTCGTGTATCGTCAGAGCCAAGTATCTATGTTGAACTGTCCTCGTGCACCGTCAGAGCCAAGTATGTATGTTGAACTGTCCTCGTGCACCGTCACAGCCAAGTATCTATGTTGAACTGTCCTCGTGTATCGTCAGAGCCAAGTATCTATGTTGAACTGTCCTCGTGTATCGTCAGAGCCAAGTATCTATGTTGAACTGTCCTCGTGCACCCTCACAGCCAAGTATCTATGTTGAACTGTCCTCGTGCACCGTCACAGCCAAGTATGTATGTTGAACTGTCCTCGTGCACCGTCACAGTCAAGTATCTATGTTGAACTGTCCTCGTGCACCGTCACAGCCAAGTATCTATGTTGAACTGTCCTCATGCACCGTCACAGCCAAGTATCTATGTTGAACTGTCCTCGTGCACCGTCACAGCCAAGTATCTATGTTGAACTGTCCTCGTGCACCGTCAGAGCCAAGTATGTATGTTGAACTCTCCTCGTGCACCGTCACAGCCAAGTATCTATGTTGAACTGTCCTCGTGCACCGTCACAGCCAAGTATCTATGTTGAACTGTCCTCGTGCACCGTCAGAGCCAAGTATCTATGTTGAACTGTCCTCATGCACCGTCACAGCCAAGTATCTATGTTGAACTGTCCTCGTGCACCGTCAGAGCCAAGTATCTATGTTGAACTGTCCTTGTGCACCGTCACAGCCAAGTATCTATGTTGAACTGTCCTCGTGCACCCTCACAGCCAAGTATCTATTTTGAACTGTCCTCGTGCACCGTCACAGCCAAGTATCTATGTTGAACTGTCCTCGTGCACCGTCACAGCCAAGTATCTATGTTGAACTGTCCTCGTTCACCGTCACAGCCAAGTATCTATGTTGAACTGTCCTCGTGCACCGTCAGAGCCAAGTATGTATGTTGAACTGTCCTCGTGCACCGTCACAGTCAAGTATCTATGTTGAACTGTCCTCGTGCACCGTCACAGCCAAGTATCTATGTTGAACTGTCCTCGTGCACCGTCACAGTCAAGTATCTATGTTGAACTGTCCTCGTGCACCGTCAGAGCTAAGTATCTATGTTGAACTGTCCTCGTGCACCACCAGAGCCAAGTATCTATGTTGAACTGTCCTCGTGCACCGTCAGAGCTAAGTATCTATGTTGAACTGTCCTCGTGCACCACCAGAGCCAAGTATCTATGTTGAACTGTCCTCGTGCACCGTCAGAGCCAAGTATCTATGTTGAACTGTCCTTGTGCACCGTCACAGCCAAGTATCTATGTTGAACTGTCCTCGTGCACCCTCACAGCCAAGTATCTATGTTGAACTGTCCTCGTGCACCGTCACAGCCAAGTATCTATGTTGAACTGTCCTCGTGCACCGTCACAGCCAAGTATCTATGTTGAACTGTCCTCGTTCACCGTCACAGCCAAGTATCTATGTTGAACTGTCCTCGTGCACCGTCAGAGCCAAGTATGTATGTTGAACTGTCCTCGTGCACCGTCACAGTCAAGTATCTATGTTGAACTGTCCTCGTGCACCGTCACAGCCAAGTATCTATGTTGAACTGTCCTCGTGCACCGTCACAGTCAAGTATCTATGTTGAACTGTCCTCGTGCACCGTCAGAGCTAAGTATCTATGTTGAACTGTCCTCGTGCACCACCAGAGCCAAGTATCTATGTTGAACTGTCCTCGTGCACCGTCAGAGCTAAGTATCTATGTTGAACTGTCCTCGTGCACCGTCACAGCCAAGTATCTATGTTGAACTGTCCTCGTGCACCACCAGAGCCAAGTATCTATGTTGAACTGTCCTCGTGCACCGTCAGAGCTAAGTATCTATGTTGAACTGTCCTCGTGCACCGTCAGAGCCAAGTATCTATGTTGAACTGTCCTCGTGCACCACCAGAGCCAAGTATCTATGATGAACTGTCCTCGTGCACCGTCAGAGCCAAGTATCTATGTTGAACTGTCCTCGTGCACCGTCAGAGCCAAGTATCTATGTTGAACTGTCCTCGTGCACCACCAGAGCCAAGTATCTATGTTGAACTGTCCTCGTGCACCGTCACAGCCAAGTATCTATGTTGAACTGTCCT
Source organism: Allodiplogaster pararmata (assembly GCA_964056735.1). NCBI lineage: Eukaryota > Metazoa > Nematoda > Chromadorea > Rhabditida > Diplogasteridae > Allodiplogaster > Allodiplogaster pararmata. The sequence goes on from CAXKTG010000118.1 coordinate 24,697, forward strand.
CGTGTATCGTCAGAGCCAAGTATCTATGTTGAACTGTCCTCGTGCACCGTCAGAGCCAAGTATGTATGTTGAACTGTCCTCGTGCACTGTCAGAGCCAAGTATCTATGTTGAACTGTCCTCGTGCACCACCAGAGCCAAGTATCTATGTTGAACTGTCCTCGTGCACCGTCACAGCCAAGTATCTATGTTGAACTGTCCTCGTGTATCGTCAGAGCCAAGTATCTATGTTGAACTGTCCTCGTGCACCGTCAGAGCCAAGTATGTATGTTGAACTGTCCTCGTGCACCGTCACAGCCAAGTATCTATGTTGAACTGTCCTCGTGTATCGTCAGAGCCAAGTATCTATGTTGAACTGTCCTCGTGTATCGTCAGAGCCAAGTATCTATGTTGAACTGTCCTCGTGCACCGTCACAGCCAAGTATCTATGTTGAACTGTCCTCGTGCACCGTCACAGCCAAGTATCTATGTTGAACTGTCCTCGTGCACCGTCAGAGCCAAGTATGTATGTTGAACTGTCCTCGTGCACCCTCACAGCCAAGTATCTATGTTGAACTGTCCTCGTGCACCGTCACAGCCAAGTATGTATGTTGAACTGTCCTCGTGCACCGTCACAGTCAAGTATCTATGTTGAACTGTCCTCGTGCACCGTCACAGCCAAGTATCTATGTTGAACTGTCCTCGTGCACCGTCACAGTCAAGTATCTATGTTGAACTGTCCTCGTGCACCGTCACAGCCAAGTATCTATGTTGAACTGTCCTCGTGCACCGTCACAGCCAAGTATCTATGTTGAACTGTCCTCGTGCACCGTCACAGTCAAGTATCTATGTTGAACTGTCCTCGTGCACCGTCAGAGCCAAGTATGTATGTTGAACTGTCCTCGTGCACCGTCACAGTCAAGTATCTATGTTGAACTGTCCTCGTGCACCGTCACAGCCAAGTATGTATGTTGAACTGTCCTCGTGCACCGTCACAGCCAAGTATCTATGTTGAACTGTCCTCGTGCACCGTCAGAGCCAAGTATCTATGTTGAACTGTCCTCGTGCACCGTCACAGCCAAGTATCTATGTTGAACTGTCCTCGTGCACCGTCACAGTCAAGTATCTATGTTGAACTGTCCTCGTGCACCGTCACAGCCAAGTATGTATGTTGAACTGTCCTCGTGCACCGTCACAGCCAAGTATCTATGTTGAACTGTCCTCGTGCACCGTCACAGCCAAGTATCTATGTTGAACTGTCCTCGTGCACCGTCACAGTCAAGTATCTATGTTGAACTGTCCTCGTGCACCGTCACAGCCAAGTATGTATGTTGAACTGTCCTCGTGCACCGTCACAGCCAAGTATCTATGTTGAACTGTCCTCGTGCACCGTCACAGCCAAGTATCTATGTTGAACTGTCCTCGTGCACCACCAGAGCCAAGTATCTATGTTGAACTGTCCTCGTGCACCACCAGAGCCAAGTATCTATGTTGAACTGTCCTCGTGCACCGTCACAGCCAAGTATCTATGTTGAACTGTCCTCGTGTATCGTCAGAGCCAAGTATCTATGTTGAACTGTCCTCGTGCACCGTCAGAGCCAAGTATGTATGTTGAACTGTCCTCGTGCACCGTCAGAGCCAAGTATCTATGTTGAACTGTCCTCGTGCACCGTCACAGCCAAGTATCTATGTTGAACTGTCCTCGTGCACCGTCACAGCCAAGTATGTATGTTGAACTGTCCTCGTGCACCGTCAGAGCCAAGTATCTATGTTGAACTGTCCTCGTGCACCGTCACAGCCAAGTATCTATGTTGAACTGTCCTCGTGCACCGTCACAGCCAAGTATCTATGTTGAACTGTCCTCGTGCACCACCAGAGCCAAGTATCTATGTTGAACTGTCCTCGTGCACCACCAGAGCCAAGTATCTATGTTGAACTGTCCTCGTGCACCGTCACAGCCAAGTATCTATGTTGAACTGTCCTCGTGTAGTCAAGTATCTATGTTGAACTGTCCTCGTGCACCGTCACAGTCAAGTTTCTATGTTGAACTGTCCTCGTGCACCGTCACAGTCAAGTATCTATGTTGAACTGTCCTCGTGCACCGTCACAGCCAAGTATCTATGTTGAACTGTCCTCGTGCACCGTCACAGTCAAGTATCTATGTTGAACTGTCCTCGTGCACCGTCACAGTCAAGTATCTATGTTGAACTGTCCTCGTGCACCGTCACAGCCAAGTATCTATGTTGAACTGTCCTCGTGCACCGTCACAGTCAAGTATCTATGTTGAACTGTCCTCGTGCACCGTCACAGTCAAGTATCTATGTTGAACTGTCCTCGTGCACCGTCACAGCCAAGTATCTATGTTGAACTGTCCTCGTGCACCGTCACAGTCAAGTATCTATGTTGAACTGTCCTCGTGCACCGTCAGAGCCAAGTATCTATGTTGAACTGTCCTCGTGCACCGTCACAGTCAAGTATCTATGTTGAACTGTCCTCGTGCACCGTCAGAGCCAAGTATGTATGTTGAACTGTCCTCGTGCACCGTCAGAGCCAAGTATGTATGTTGAACTGTCCTCGTGCACCGTCACAGCCAAGTATCTATGTTGAACTGTCCTCGTGCACCGTCACAGTCAAGTATCTATGTTGAACTGTCCTCGTGCACCGTCACAGTCAAGTATCTATGTTGAACTGTCCTCGTGCACCGTCACAGCCAAGTATCTATGTTGAACTGTCCTCGTGCACCGTCACAGTCAAGTATCTATGTTGAACTGTCCTCGTGCACCGTCACAGTCAAGTATCTATGTTGAACTGTCCTCGTGCACCGTCAGAGCCAAGTATGTATGTTGAACTGTCCTCGTGCACCGTCAGAGCCAAGTATCTATGTTGAACTGTCCTCGTGCACCGTCACAGCCAAGTATCTATGTTGAACTGTCCTCGTGCACCGTCACAGTCAAGTATGTATGTTGAACTGTCCTCGTGCACCGTCAGAGCCAAGTATCTATGTTGAACTGTCCTCGTGCACCGTCACAGCCAAGTATCTATGTTGAACTGTCCTCGTGCACCGTCAGAGCCAAGTATGTATGTTGAACTGTCCTCGTGCACCGTCAGAGCCAAGTATCTATGTTGAACTGTCCTCGTGCATCGTCACAGCCAAGTATCTATGTTGAACTGTCCTCGTGCACCGTCACAGCCAAGTATCTATGTTGAACTGTCCTCGTGCACCACCAGAGCCAAGTATCTATGTTGAACTGTCCTCGTGCACCACCAGAGCCAAGTATCTATGTTGAACTGTCCTCGTGCACCGTCACAGCCAAGTATCTATGTTGAACTGTCCTCGTGTATCGTCAGAGCCAAGTATCTATGTTGAACTGTCCTCGTGCACCGTCAGAGCCAAGTATGTATGTTGAACTGTCCTCGTGCACCGTCAGAGCCAAGTATCTATGTTGAACTGTCCTCGTGCACCGTCATAGCCAAGTATCTATGTTGAACTGTCCTCGTGCACCGTCACAGCCAAGTATCTATGTTGAACTGTCCTCGTGCACCGTCACAGCCAAGTATCTATGTTGAACTGTCCTCGTGCACCGTCACAGCCAAGTATCTATGTTGAACTGTCCTCGTGCACCGTCAGAGCCAAGTATGTATGTTGAACTGTCCTCGTGCACCGTCAGAGCCAAGTATGTATGTTGAACTGTCCTCGTGCACCGTCAGAGCCAAGTATGTTCGTTGAACTGTCCTCGTGCACCGTCAGAGCCAAGTATCTATGTTGAACTGTCCTCGTGCACCGTCACAGCCAAGTATCTATGTTGAACTGTCCTCGTGCACCGTCAGAGCCAAGTATGTATGTTGAACTGTCCTCGTGCACCGTCACAGCCAAGTATCTATGTTGAACTGTCCTCGTGCACCGTCAGAGCCAAGTATGTATGTTGAACTGTCCTCGTGCACCGTCAGAGCCAAGTATGTATGTTGAACTGTCCTCGTGCACCGTCAGAGCCAAGTATGTATGTTGAACTGTCCTCGTGCACCGTCAGAGCCAAGTATGTATGTTGAACTGTCCTCGTGCACCGTCAGAGCCAAGTATGTATGTTGAACTGTCCTCGTGCACCGTCAGAGCCAAGTATGTATGTTGAACTGTCCTCGTGCACCGTCACAGCCAAGTATCTATGTTGAACTGTCCTCGTGCACCGTCACAGCCAAGTATCTATGTTGAACTGTCCTCGTGCACCACCAGAGCCAAGTATCTATGTTGAACTGTCCTCGTGCACCACCAGAGCCAAGTATCTATGTTGAACTGTCCTCGTGCACCGTCACAGCCAAGTATCTATGTTGAACTGTCCTCGTGTATCGTCAGAGCCAAGTATCTATGTTGAACTGTCCTCGTGCACCGTCAGAGCCAAGTATGTATGTTGAACTGTCCTCGTGCACCGTCAGAGCCAAGTATCTATGTTGAACTGTCCTCGTGCACCGTCACAGCCAAGTATCTATGTTGAACTGTCCTCGTGCACCGTCACAGCCAAGTATGTATGTTGAACTGTCCTCGTGTAGTCAAGTATCTATGTTGAACTGTCCTCGTGCACCGTCACAGTCAAGTATCTATGTTGAACTGTCCTCGTGCACCGTCACAGTCAAGTATCTATGTTGAACTGTCCTCGTGCACCGTCACAGCCAAGTATCTATGTTGAACTGTCCTCGTGCACCGTCACAGTCAAGTATCTATGTTGAACTGTCCTCGTGCACCGTCACAGTCAAGTATCTATGTTGAACTGTCCTCGTGCACCGTCACAGCCAAGTATCTATGTTGAACTGTCCTCGTGCACCGTCACAGTCAAGTATCTATGTTGAACTGTCCTCGTGCACCGTCACAGTCAAGTATCTATGTTGAACTGTCCTCGTGCACCGTCACAGCCAAGTATCTATGTTGAACTGTCCTCGTGCACCGTCACAGTCAAGTATCTATGTTGAACTGTCCTCGTGCACCGTCAGAGCCAAGTATCTATGTTGAACTGTCCTCGTGCACCGTCACAGTCAAGTATCTATGTTGAACTGTCCTCGTGCACCGTCAGAGCCAAGTATGTATGTTGAACTGTCCTCGTGCACCGTCAGAGCCAAGTATGTATGTTGAACTGTCCTCGTGCACCGTCACAGCCAAGTATCTATGTTGAACTGTCCTCGTGCACCGTCACAGTCAAGTATCTATGTTGAACTGTCCTCGTGCACCGTCACAGTCAAGTATCTATGTTGAACTGTCCTCGTGCACCGTCACAGCCAAGTATCTATGTTGAACTGTCCTCGTGCACCGTCACAGTCAAGTATCTATGTTGAACTGTCCTCGTGCACCGTCACAGTCAAGTATCTATGTTGAACTGTCCTCGTGCACCGTCAGAGCCAAGTATGTATGTTGAACTGTCCTCGTGCACCGTCAGAGCCAAGTATCTATGTTGAACTGTCCTCGTGCACCGTCACAGCCAAGTATCTATGTTGAACTGTCCTCGTGCACCGTCACAGTCAAGTATGTATGTTGAACTGTCCTCGTGCACCGTCAGAGCCAAGTATCTATGTTGAACTGTCCTCGTGCACCGTCACAGCCAAGTATCTATGTTGAACTGTCCTCGTGCACCGTCAGAGCCAAGTATGTATGTTGAACTGTCCTCGTGCACCGTCAGAGCCAAGTATCTATGTTGAACTGTCCTCGTGCATCGTCCCAGCCAAGTATCTATGTTGAACTGTCCTCGTGCACCGTCACAGCCAAGTATCTATGTTGAACTGTCCTCGTGCACCACCAGAGCCAAGTATCTATGTTGAACTGTCCTCGTGCACCGTCACAGTCAAGTATCTATGTTGAACTGTCCTCGTGCACCGTCACAGTCAAGTATCTATGTTGAACTGTCCTCGTGCACCGTCACAGCCAAGTATCTATGTTGAACTGTCCTCGTGCACCGTCACAGTCAAGTATCTATGTTGAACTGTCCTCGTGCACCGTCACAGTCAAGTATCTATGTTGAACTGTCCTCGTGCACCGTCACAGCCAAGTATCTATGTTGAACTGTCCTCGTGCACCGTCACAGTCAAGTATCTATGTTGAACTGTCCTCGTGCACCGTCACAGTCAAGTATCTATGTTGAACTGTCCTCGTGCACCGTCACAGCCAAGTATCTATGTTGAACTGTCCTCGTGCACCGTCACAGTCAAGTATCTATGTTGAACTGTCCTCGTGCACCGTCAGAGCCAAGTATCTATGTTGAACTGTCCTCGTGCACCGTCACAGTCAAGTATCTATGTTGAACTGTCCTCGTGCACCGTCAGAGCCAAGTATGTATGTTGAACTGTCCTCGTGCATCGTCAGAGCCAAGTATGTATGTTGAACTGTCCTCGTGCACCGTCACAGCCAAGTATCTATGTTGAACTGTCCTCGTGCACCGTCACAGTCAAGTATCTATGTTGAACTGTCCTCGTGCACCGTCACAGTCAAGTATCTATGTTGAACTGTCCTCGTGCACCGTCACAGCCAAGTATCTATGTTGAACTGTCCTCGTGCACCGTCACAGTGAAGTATCTATGTTGAACTGTCCTCGTGCACCGTCACAGTCAAGTATCTATGTTGAACTGTCCTCGTGCACCGTCAGAGCCAAGTATGTATGTTGAACTGTCCTCGTGCACCGTCAGAGCCAAGTATCTATGTTGAACTGTCCTCGTGCACCGTCACAGCCAAGTATCTATGTTGAACTGTCCTCGTGCACCGTCACAGTCAAGTATGTATGTTGAACTGTCCTCGTGCACCGTCAGAGCCAAGTATCTATGTTGAACTGTCCTCGTGCACCGTCACAGCCAAGTATCTATGTTGAACTGTCCTCGTGCACCGTCAGAGCCAAGTATGTATGTTGAACTGTCCTCGTGCACCGTCAGAGCCAAGTATCTATGTTGAACTGTCCTCGTGCATCGTCCCAGCCAAGTATCTATGTTGAACTGTCCTCGTGCACCGTCACAGCCAAGTATCTATGTTGAACTGTCCTCGTGCACCACCAGAGCCAAGTATCTATGTTGAACTGTCCTCGTGCACCACCAGAGCCAAGTATCTATGTTGAACTGTCCTCGTGCACCGTCACAGCCAAGTATCTATGTTGAACTGTCCTCGTGTATCGTCAGAGCCAAGTATCTATGTTGAACTGTCCTCGTGCACCGTCAGAGCCAAGTATGTATGTTGAACTGTCCTCGTGCACCGTCAGAGCCAAGTATCTATGTTGAACTGTCCTCGTGCACCGTCATAGCCAAGTATCTATGTTGAACTGTCCTCGTGCACCGTCACAGCCAAGTATCTATGTTGAACTGTCCTCGTGCACCGTCACAGCCAAGTATCTATGTTGAACTGTCCTCGTGCACCGTCACAGCCAAGTATCTATGTTGAACTGTCCTCGTGCACCGTCAGAGCCAAGTATGTATGTTGAACTGTCCTCGTGCACCGTCAGAGCCAAGTATGTATGTTGAACTGTCCTCGTGCACCGTCAGAGCCAAGTATGTATGTTGAACTGTCCTCGTGCACCGTCAGAGCCAAGTATCTATGTTGAACTGTCCTCGTGCACCGTCACAGCCAAGTATCTATGTTGAACTGTCCTCGTGCACCGTCAGAGCCAAGTATGTATGTTGAACTGTCCTCGTGCACCGTCACAGCCAAGTATCTATGTTGAACTGTCCTCGTGCACCGTCAGAGCCAAGTATGTATGTTGAACTGTCCTCGTGCACCGTCAGAGCCAAGTATGTATGTTGAACTGTCCTCGTGCACCGTCAGAGCCAAGTATGTATGTTGAACTGTCCTCGTGCACCGTCAGAGCCAAGTATGTATGTTGAACTGTCCTCGTGCACCGTCACAGTCAAGTATCTATGTTGAACTGTCCTCGTGCACCGTCAGAGCCAAGTATGTATGTTGAACTGTCCTCGTGCACCGTCAGAGCCAAGTATGTATGTTGAACTGTCCTCGTGCACCGTCACAGCCAAGTATCTATGTTGAACTGTCCTCGTGCACCGTCACAGTCAAGTATCTATGTTGAACTGTCCTCGTGCACCGTCACAGTCAAGTATCTATGTTGAACTGTCCTCGTGCACCGTCACAGCCAAGTATCTATGTTGAACTGTCCTCGTGCACCGTCACAGTCAAGTATCTATGTTGAACTGTCCTCGTGCACCGTCACAGTCAAGTATCTATGTTGAACTGTCCTCGTGCACCGTCAGAGCCAAGTATGTATGTTGAACTGTCCTCGTGCACCGTCAGAGCCAAGTATCTATGTTGAACTGTCCTCGTGCACCGTCACAGCCAAGTATCTATGTTGAACTGTCCTCGTGCACCGTCACAGTCAAGTATGTATGTTGAACTGTCCTCGTGCACCGTCAGAGCCAAGTATCTATGTTGAACTGTCCTCGTGCACCGTCACAGCCAAGTATCTATGTTGAACTGTCCTCGTGCACCGTCAGAGCCAAGTATGTATGTTGAACTGTCCTCGTGCACCGTCAGAGCCAAGTATCTATGTTGAACTGTCCTCGTGCATCGTCCCAGCCAAGTATCTATGTTGAACTGTCCTCGTGCACCGTCACAGCCAAGTATCTATGTTGAACTGTCCTCGTGCACCACCAGAGCCAAGTATCTATGTTGAACTGTCCTCGTGCACCACCAGAGCCAAGTATCTATGTTGAACTGTCCTCGTGCACCGTCACAGCCAAGTATCTATGTTGAACTGTCCTCGTGTATCGTCAGAGCCAAGTATCTATGTTGAACTGTCCTCGTGCACCGTCAGAGCCAAGTATGTATGTTGAACTGTCCTCGTGCACCGTCAGAGCCAAGTATCTATGTTGAACTGTCCTCGTGCACCGTCATAGCCAAGTATCTATGTTGAACTGTCCTCGTGCACCGTCACAGCCAAGTATCTATGTTGAACTGTCCTCGTGCACCGTCACAGCCAAGTATCTATGTTGAACTGTCCTCGTGCACCGTCACAGCCAAGTATCTATGTTGAACTGTCCTCGTGCACCGTCAGAGCCAAGTATGTATGTTGAACTGTCCTCGTGCACCGTCAGAGCCAAGTATGTATGTTGAACTGTCCTCGTGCACCGTCAGAGCCAAGTATGTATGTTGAACTGTCCTCGTGCACCGTCAGAGCCAAGTATCTATGTTGAACTGTCCTCGTGCACCGTCACAGCCAAGTATCTATGTTGAACTGTCCTCGTGCACCGTCAGAGCCAAGTATGTATGTTGAACTGTCCTCGTGCACCGTCACAGCCAAGTATCTATGTTGAACTGTCCTCGTGCACCGTCAGAGCCAAGTATGTATGTTGAACTGTCCTCGTGCACCGTCAGAGCCAAGTATGTATGTTGAACTGTCCTCGTGCACCGTCAGAGCCAAGTATGTATGTTGAACTGTCCTCGTGCACCGTCAGAGCCAAGTATGTATGTTGAACTGTCCTCGTGCACCGTCAGAGCCAAGTATGTATGTTGAACTGTCCTCGTGCACCGTCAGAGCCAAGTATGTATGTTGAACTGTCCTCGTGCACCGTCACAGCCAAGTATCTATGTTGAACTGTCCTCGTGCACCGTCACAGCCAAGTATCTATGTTGAACTGTCCTCGTGCACCACCAGAGCCAAGTATCTATGTTGAACTGTCCTCGTGCACCACCAGAGCCAAGTATCTATGTTGAACTGTCCTCGTGCACCGTCACAGCCAAGTATCTATGTTGAACTGTCCTCGTGTATCGTCAGAGCCAAGTATCTATGTTGAACTGTCCTCGTGCACCGTCAGAGCCAAGTATGTATGTTGAACTGTCCTCGTGCACCGTCAGAGCCAAGTATCTATGTTGAACTGTCCTCGTGCACCGTCACAGCCAAGTATCTATGTTGAACTGTCCTCGTGCACCGTCACAGCCAAGTATGTATGTTGAACTGTCCTCGTGCACCGTCAGAGCCAAGTATCTATGTTGAACTGTCCTCGTGCACCGTCACAGCCAAGTATCTATGTTGAACTGTCCTCGTGCACCGTCACAGTCAAGTATCTATGTTGAACTGTCCTCGTGCACCACCAGAGCCAAGTATCTATGTTGAACTGTCCTCGTGCACCACCAGAGCCAAGTATCTATGTTGAACTGTCCTCGTGCACCGTCATAGCCAAGTATCTATGTTGAACTGTCCTCGTGCACCGTCACAGCCAAGTATCTATGTTGAACTGTCCTCGTGCACCGTCACAGCCAAGTATCTATGTTGAACTGTCCTCGTGCACCGTCACAGCCAAGTATCTATGTTGAACTGTCCTCGTGCACCGTCACAGCCAAGTATCTATGTTGAACTGTCCTCGTGCACCGTCAGAGCCAAGTATGTATGTTGAACTGTCCTCGTGCACCGTCAGAGCCAAGTATGTATGTTGAACTGTCCTCGTGCACCGTCAGAGCCAAGTATCTATGTTGAACTGTCCTCGTGCACCGTCACAGCCAAGTATCTATGTTGAACTGTCCTCGTGCACCGTCAGAGCCAAGTATGTATGTTGAACTGTCCTCGTGCACCGTCACAGCCAAGTATCTATGTTGAACTGTCCTCGTGCACCGTCAGAGCCAAGTATGTATGTTGAACTGTCCTCGTGCACCGTCAGAGCCAAGTATCTATGTTGAACTGTCCTCGTGCACCGTCACAGCCAAGTATCTATGTTGAACTGTCCTCGTGCACCGTCAGAGCCAAGTATGTATGTTGAACTGTCCTCGTGCACCGTCACAGCCAAGTATCTATGTTGAACTGTCCTCGTGCACCGTCAGAGCCAAGTATGTATGTTGAACTGTCCTCGTGCACCGTCAGAGCCAAGTATGTATGTTGAACTGTCCTCGTGCACCGTCAGAGCCAAGTATGTATGTTGAACTGTCCTCGTGCACCACCAGAGCCAAGTATGTATGTTGAACTGTCCTCGTGCACCGTCAGAGCCAAGTATGTATGTTGAACTGTCCTCGTGCACCGTCAGAGCCAAGTATGTATGTTGAACTGTCCTCGTGCACCGTCACAGCCAAGTATCTATGTTGAACTGTCCTCGTGCACCGTCACAGCCAAGTATCTATGTTGAACTGTCCTCGTGCACCACCAGAGCCAAGTATCTATGTTGAACTGTCCTCGTGCACCACCAGAGCCAAGTATCTATGTTGAACTGTCCTCGTGCACCGTCACAGCCAAGTATCTATGTTGAACTGTCCTCGTGTATCGTCAGAGCCAAGTATCTATGTTGAACTGTCCTCGTGCACCGTCAGAGCCAAGTATGTATGTTGAACTGTCCTCGTGCACCGTCAGAGCCAAGTATCTATGTTGAACTGTCCTCGTGCACCGTCAGAGCCAAGTATCTATGTTGAACTGTCCTCGTGCACCGTCACAGCCAAGTATGTATGTTGAACTGTCCTCGTGCACCGTCAGAGCCAAGTATGTATGTTGAACTGTCCTCGTGCACCGTCACAGCCAAGTATCTATGTTGAACTGTCCTCGTGCACCGTCACAGCCAAGTATCTATGTTGAACTGTCCTCGTGCACCACCAGAGCCAAGTATCTATGTTGAACTGTCCTCGTGCACCACCAGAGCCAAGTATCTATGCTGAACTGTCCTCGTGCACCGTCACAGCCAAGTATCTATGTTGAACTGTCCTCGTGTATCGTCAGAGCCAAGTATCTATGTTGAACTGTCCTCGTGCACCGTCAGAGCCAAGTATGTATGTTGAACTGTCCTCGTGCACCGTCAGAGCCAAGTATCTATGTTGAACTGTCCTCGTGCACCGTCAGAGCCAAGTATCTATGTTGAACTGTCCTCGTGCACCGTCACAGCCAAGTATCTATGTTGAACTGTCCTCGTGCACCGTCAGAGCCAAGTATCTATGTTGAACTGTCCTCGTGCACCGTCAGAGCCAAGTATGTATGTTGAACTGTCCTCGTGCACCGTCAGAGCCAAGTATGTATGTTGAACTGTCCTCGTGCACCGTCAGAGCCAAGTATGTATGTTGAACTGTCCTCGTGCACCGTCAGAGCCAAGTATGTATGTTGAACTGTCCTCGTGCACCGTCAGAGCCAAGTATCTATGTTGAACTGTCCTCGTGCACCGTCAGAGCCAAGTATCTATGTTGAACTGTCCTCGTGCACCGTCAGAGCCAAGTATCTATGTTGAACTGTCCTCGTGCACCGTCAGAGCCAAGTATGTATGTTGAACTGTCCTCGTGCACCGTCAGAACCAAGTATGTATGTTGAACTGTCCTCGTGCACCACCAGAGCCAAGTATCTATGTTGAACTGTCCTCGTGCACCACCAGAGCCAAGTATCTATGTTGAACTGTCCTCGTGCACCGTCACAGCCAAGTATCTATGTTGAACTGTCCTCGTGTATCGTCAGAGCCAAGTATCTATGTTGAACTGTCCTCGTGCACCGTCAGAGCCAAGTATGTATGTTGAACTGTCCTCGTGCACCGTCAGAGCCAAGTATCTATGTTGAACTGTCCTCGTGCACCGTCACAGCCAAGTATCTATGTTGAACTGTCCTCGTGCACCGTCACAGCCAAGTATGTATGTTGAACTGTCCTCGTGCACCGTCAGAGCCAAGTATCTATGTTGAACTGTCCTCGTGCACCGTCACAGCCAAGTATCTATGTTGAACTGTCCTCGTGCACCGTCACAGCCAAGTATCTATGTTGAACTGTCCTCGTGCACCACCAGAGCCAAGTATCTATGTTGAACTGTCCTCGTGCACCACCAGAGCCAAGTATCTATGTTGAACTGTCCTCGTGCACCGTCACAGCCAAGTATCTATGTTGAACTGTCCTCGTGTATCGTCAGAGCCAAGTATCTATGTTGAACTGTCCTCGTGCACCGTCAGAGCCAAGTATGAATGTTGAACTGTCCTCGTGCACCGTCAGAGCCAAGTATCTATGTTGAACTGTCCTCGTGCACCGTCATAGCCAAGTATCTATGTTGAACTGTCCTCGTGCACCGTCACAGCCAAGTATCTATGTTGAACTGTCCTCGTGCACCGTCACAGCCAAGTATCTATGTTGAACTGTCCTCGTGCACCGTCACAGCCAAGTATCTATGTTGAACTGTCCTCGTGCACCGTCACAGCCAAGTATCTATGTTGAACTGTCCTCGTGCACCGTCAGAGCCAAGTATGTATGTTGAACTGTCCTCGTGCACCGTCAGAGCCAAGTATGTATGTTGAACTGTCCTCGTGCACCGTCACAGCCAAGTATCTATGTTGAACTGTCCTCGTGCACCGTCAGAGCCAAGTATGTATGTTGAACTGTCCTCGTGCACCGTCACAGCCAAGTATCTATGTTGAACTGTCCTCGTGCACCGTCAGAGCCAAGTATGTATGTTGAACTGTCCTCGTGCACCGTCAGAGCCAAGTATCTATGTTGAACTGTCCTCGTGCACCGTCACAGCCAAGTATCTATGTTGAACTGTCCTCGTGCACCGTCAGAGCCAAGTATGTATGTTGAACTGTCCTCGTGCACCGTCACAGCCAAGTATCTATGTTGAACTGTCCTCGTGCACCGTCAGAGCCAAGTATGTATGTTGAACTGTCCTCGTGCACCGTCAGAGCCAAGTATGTATGTTGAACTGTCCTCGTGCACCGTCAGAGCCAAGTATGTATGTTGAACTGTCCTCGTGCACCACCAGAGCCAAGTATGTATGTTGAACTGTCCTCGTGCACCGTCAGAGCCAAGTATGTATGTTGAACTGTCCTCGTGCACCGTCAGAGCCAAGTATGTATGTTGAACTGTCCTCGTGCACCGTCACAGCCAAGTATCTATGTTGAACTGTCCTCGTGCACCGTCACAGCCAAGTATCTATGTTGAACTGTCCTCGTGCACCACCAGAGCCAAGTATCTATGTTGAACTGTCCTCGTGCACCACCAGAGCCAAGTATCTATGTTGAACTGTCCTCGTGCACCGTCACAGCCAAGTATCTATGTTGAACTGTCCTCGTGTATCGTCAGAGCCAAGTATCTATGTTGAACTGTCCTCGTGCACCGTCAGAGCCAAGTATGTATGTTGAACTGTCCTCGTGCACCGTCAGAGCCAAGTATCTATGTTGAACTGTCCTCGTGCACCGTCAGAGCCAAGTATCTATGTTGAACTGTCCTCGTGCACCGTCACAGCCAAGTATGTATGTTGAACTGTCCTCGTGCACCGTCAGAGCCAAGTATGTATGTTGAACTGTCCTCGTGCACCGTCACAGCCAAGTATCTATGTTGAACTGTCCTCGTGCACCGTCACAGCCAAGTATCTATGTTGAACTGTCCTCGTGCACCACCAGAGCCAAGTATCTATGTTGAACTGTCCTCGTGCACCACCAGAGCCAAGTATCTATGTTGAACTGTCCTCGTGCACCGTCAGAGCCAAGTATGTATGTTGAACTGTCCTCGTGCACCGTCAGAGCCAAGTATCTATGTTGAACTGTCCTCGTGCACCGTCAGAGCCAAGTATCTATGTTGAACTGTCCTCGTGCACCGTCACAGCCAAGTATCTATGTTGAACTGTCCTCGTGCACCGTCAGAGCCAAGTATCTATGTTGAACTGTCCTCGTGCACCGTCAGAGCCAAGTATGTATGTTGAACTGTCCTCGTGCACCGTCAGAGCCAAGTATGTATGTTGAACTGTCCTCGTGCACCGTCAGAGCCAAGTATGTATGTTGAACTGTCCTCGTGCACCGTCAGAGCCAAGTATGTATGTTGAACTGTCCTCGTGCACCGTCAGAGCCAAGTATCTATGTTGAACTGTCCTCGTGCACCGTCAGAGCCAAGTATCTATGTTGAACTGTCCTCGTGCACCGTCAGAGCCAAGTATCTATGTTGAACTGTCCTCGTGCACCGTCAGAGCCAAGTATGTATGTTGAACTGTCCTCGTGCACCGTCAGAGCCAAGTATGTATGTTGAACTGTCCTCGTGCACCGTCAGAGCCAAGTATGTATGTTGAACTGTCCTCGTGCACCGTCAGAGCCAAGTATCTATGTTGAACTGTCCTCGTGCACCGTCAGAGCCAAGTATGTATGTTGAACTGTCCTCGTGCACCGTCAGAGCCAAGTATCTATGTTGAACTGTCCTCGTGCACCGTCACAGCCAAGTATCTATGTTGAACTGTCCTCGTGCACCGTCACAGCCAAGTATCTATGTTGAACTGTCCTCGTGCACCACCAGAGCCAAGTATCTATGTTGAACTGTCCTCGTGCACCACCAGAGCCAAGTATCTATGTTGAACTGTCCTCGTGCACCGTCACAGCCAAGTATCTATGTTGAACTGTCCTCGTGTATCGTCAGAGCCAAGTATGTATGTTGAACTGTCCTCGTGCACCGTCAGAGCCAAGTATGTATGTTGAACTGTCCTCGTGCACCGTCAGAGCCAAGTATGTATGTTGAACTGTCCTCGTGCACCGTCAGAGCCAAGTATCTATGTTGAACTGTCCTCGTGCACCGTCAGAGCCAAGTATCTATGTTGAACTGTCCTCGTGCACCGTCAGAGCCAAGTATCTATGTTGAACTGTCCTCGTGCACCGTCAGAGCCAAGTATGTATGTTGAACTGTCCTCGTGCACCGTCAGAGCCAAGTATGTATGTTGAACTGTCCTCGTGCACCGTCAGAGCCAAGTATCTATGTTGAACTGTCCTCGTGCACCGTCAGAGCCAAGTATCTATGTTGAACTGTCCTCGTGCACCGTCAGAGCCAAGTATCTATGTTGAACTGTCCTCGTGCACCGTCAGAGCCAAGTATGTATGTTGAACTGTCCTCGTGCACCGTCAGAGCCAAGTATGTATGTTGAACTGTCCTCGTGCACCGTCAGAGCCAAGTATGTATGTTGAACTGTCCTCGTGCACCGTCAGAGCCAAGTATCTATGTTGAACTGTCCTCGTGCACCGTCAGAGCCAAGTATGTATGTTGAACTGTCCTCGTGCACCGTCAGAGCCAAGTATGTATGTTGAACTGTCCTCGTGCACCGTCAGAGCCAAGTATGTATGTTGAACTGTCCTCGTGCACCGTCAGAGCCAAGTATCTATGTTGAACTGTCCTCGTGCACCGTCAGAGCCAAGTATGTATGTTGAACTGTCCTCGTGCACCGTCAGAGCCAAGTATCTATGTTGAACTGTCCTCGTGCACCGTCAGAGCCAAGTATGTATGTTGAACTGTCCTCGTGCACCGTCAGAGCCAAGTATGTATGTTGAACTGTCCTCGTGCACCACCAGAGCCAAGTATCTATGTTGAACTGTCCTCGTGCACCGTCAGAGCCAAGTATGTATGTTGAACTGTCCTCGTGCACCGTCAGAGCCAAGTATGTATGTTGAACTGTCCTCGTGCACCGTCAGAGCCAAGTATGTATGTTGAACTGTCCTCGTGCACCGTCAGAGCCAAGTATGTATGTTGAACTGTCCTCGTGCACCGTCAGAGCCAAGTATGTATGTTGAACTGTCCTCGTGCACCACCAGAGCCAAGTATCTATGTTGAACTGTCCTCGTGCACCACCAGAGCCAAGTATCTATGTTGAACTGTCCTCGTGCACCGTCACAGCCAAGTATCTATGTTGAACTGTCCTCGTGCACCACCAGAGCCAAGTATCTATGTTGAACTGTCCTCGTGCACCGTCACAGCCAAGTATCTATGTTGAACTGTCCTCGTGCACCGTCAGAGCCAAGTATGTATGTTGAACTGTCCTCGTGCACCGTCAGAGCCAAGTATGTATGTTGAACTGTCCTCGTGCACCGTCACAGCCAAGTATCTATGTTGAACTGTCCTCGTGCACCGTCACAGTCAAGTATCTATGTTGAACTGTCCTCGTGCACCGTCACAGTCAAGTATCTATGTTGAACTGTCCTCGTGCACCGTCACAGCCAAGTATCTATGTTGAACTGTCCTCGTGCACCGTCACAGTCAAGTATCTATGTTGAACTGTCCTCGTGCACCGTCACAGTCAAGTATCTATGTTGAACTGTCCTCGTGCACCGTCAGAGCCAAGTATGTATGTTGAACTGTCCTCGTGCACCGTCAGAGCCAAGTATCTATGTTGAACTGTCCTCGTGCACCGTCACAGCCAAGTATCTATGTTGAACTGTCCTCGTGCACCGTCACAGTCAAGTATGTATGTTGAACTGTCCTCGTGCACCGTCACAGTCAAGTATCTATGTTGAACTGTCCTCGTGCACCGTCAGAGCCAAGTATCTATGTTGAACTGTCCTCGTGCACCGTCACAGTCAAGTATCTATGTTGAACTGTCCTCGTGCACCGTCAGAGCCAAGTATCTATGTTGAACTGTCCTCGTGCACCGTCAGAGCCAAGTATGTATGTTGAACTGTCCTCGTGCACCGTCAGAGCCAAGTATCTATGTTGAACTGTCCTCGTGCACCGTCACAGCCAAGTATCTATGTTGAACTGTCCTCGTGCACCGTCACAGCCAAGTATCTATGTTGAACTGTCCTCGTGCACCACCAGAGCCAAGTATCTATGTTGAACTGTCCTCGTGCACCACCAGAGCCAAGTATCTATGTTGAACTGTCCTCGTGCACCGTCACAGCCAAGTATCTATGTTGAACTGTCCTCGTGTATCGTCAGAGCCAAGTATCTATGTTGAACTGTCCTCGTGCACCGTCAGAGCCAAGTATGTATGTTGAACTGTCCTCGTGCACCGTCAGAGCCAAGTATCTATGTTGAACTGTCCTCGTGCACCGTCATAGCCAAGTATCTATGTTGAACTGTCCTCGTGCACCGTCACAGCCAAGTATCTATGTTGAACTGTCCTCGTGCACCGTCACAGCCAAGTATCTATGTTGAACTGTCCTCGTGCACCGTCACAGCCAAGTATCTATGTTGAACTGTCCTCGTGCACCGTCAGAGCCAAGTATGTATGTTGAACTGTCCTCGTGCACCGTCAGAGCCAAGTATGTATGTTGAACTGTCCTCGTGCACCGTCAGAGCCAAGTATGTATGTTGAACTGTCCTCGTGCACCGTCAGAGCCAAGTATCTATGTTGAACTGTCCTCGTGCACCGTCACAGCCAAGTATCTATGTTGAACTGTCCTCGTGCACCGTCAGAGCCAAGTATGTATGTTGAACTGTCCTCGTGCACCGTCACAGCCAAGTATCTATGTTGAACTGTCCTCGTGCACCGTCAGAGCCAAGTATGTATGTTGAACTGTCCTCGTGCACCGTCAGAGCCAAGTATGTATGTTGAACTGTCCTCGTGCACCGTCAGAGCCAAGTATGTATGTTGAACTGTCCTCGTGCACCGTCAGAGCCAAGTATGTATGTTGAACTGTCCTCGTGCACCGTCAGAGCCAAGTATGTACGTTGAACTGTCCTCGTGCACCGTCAGAGCCAAGTATGTATGTTGAACTGTCCTCGTGCACCGTCACAGCCAAGTATCTATGTTGAACTGTCCTCGTGCACCGTCACAGCCAAGTATCTATGTTGAACTGTCCTCGTGCACCACCAGAGCCAAGTATCTATGTTGAACTGTCCTCGTGCACCAACAGAGCCAAGTATCTATGTTGAACTGTCCTCGTGTATCGTCAGA
Source organism: Allodiplogaster pararmata (assembly GCA_964056735.1). Classification (NCBI taxonomy): domain Eukaryota; kingdom Metazoa; phylum Nematoda; class Chromadorea; order Rhabditida; family Diplogasteridae; genus Allodiplogaster; species Allodiplogaster pararmata. The sequence continues at coordinate 43,215 of CAXKTG010000118.1, forward strand.
GCCAAGTATCTATGTTGAACTGTCCTCGTGCACCGTCAGAGCCAAGTATGTATGTTGAACTGTCCTCGTGCACCGTCAGAGCCAAGTATCTATGTTGAACTGTCCTCTTCCCCGTGATCAATCACATATTATATGTATGCTGAAGTTTCCGTTATGCTTCTTTTTGTTTAGTGCCAAGTATTTTCTTTAGCACTAAGCATGCTAATTATTTTCTTACCGTTAAAATGTTTAGATTACGCGACAACGTGACTGCTATGATTCTTGATGGATGACGTCATTGTCTTAGAAATGATACATATGTACATATGACGTCGTGTGAAAACAGGACCAGATCATCGACGTCTAAAAAAGTTAACGAGAAAGTAGAGGCGGATGCTTTTTATACTCTTATTTCTACTGAATGCCTTCAATGGCAAAGTAGATGGTTCGGGTCGGCATTCTCATGACGCAGGCAAGAACACCTTTTTTTTCAATTTGTGTCAGACTTTTGAAGTTCATGATTCCCAATAATTTAGATGAGAGAGTTTGAGAAGAGGAAGAGATGTGACGATGAATTTGACCTACGGAAATTCAGATCAAGTCGCAAGAAAACTGAATTCGACATAAACCCTCAATAGTAAAGACACAAGAAAAACTATATAAATACATAATTTGTTCTATCCTTGTTTAATTCAGGTCGAGAACCTTATTCTGTATTTTTTGAACTAAAACAATATTTCGATAAAATCAGCATAGAATAACTCAAATCAAAACTATTTAACCAAATTATGTCTTGGTTGGTTTATTTTTAGATTTTGTGTCTTGATTTTTTTCAAATTCGGAGAACAAACGCGGCCTATTGTCATTCAAGTCAAATCGATGGCGAAGAGCGTGATTCCTTTATGCATCTTGCATAATATCTTGCAGAGAATTTCAAATGTTAAAGAACATGACATTTCCCAGAAGAGGCTGGTAGCTCCTCACTTTCCTACCCGTGTGCGTCTGGTTTACCGAGTATGGTCAGCTTTTAATTCTAAAAAAACTTTTTTTTCGGGATTACTTCAAAAGTTGAACAAAGAAACTTTAAGACTATACACTAATTTCAATTTTGTTGTTGTATTTACAAATTGCAGTTCCCTCTTGACTCCGGTGTTAATTGAAGAAAAAAATATGAAGAGACTATGTTAACCTCAGAAAGAGCATGCATGAAGTCTCTCATTGGTGATCTACTCGATTTTACTTATCGGGTAACGGTCGCTTCCATCGCTTTAAGGTTTTTGAAGATGACCACAACTCTTAAAAAATTTCCAGGTATTTCATCATATTCACTCCCGTCACATTCGCCTTTTGAGTGAAAGAATTGCTGAAAGAAAGGTTTCAACGAAGCCATTGGTTGCTACCCTTTTCAGCAGTCGGTCTGTTACTTTCATTGACAGACAGATTCTTCCCAAAAGATTGACCAGACAATCTGAAATAGAAAGTTATAAATATTTAGATAAATAAATGTTATAAATATTAAAGAGAGTAAGAGATAACAATAGAGGAGATTCCTCAATTGTCGTGAATAACTACTAATACATAGTGTTGTTCATTCCTCATTACTTTAAAGCCATAAAATATGAAGTCATTTAGCTTGGACTAGTTTAAATACATATGTGGTTTGAGTTGATGCAATCGAGTGGTAAGACTACTTGGTGCTGATTTGAGTGAGCTTTATAATATTCTCAAATGAACAAAATTAGCTTCGCATATCTTTACATAGTTCACAATTTAGAAGGTTTTAACCAAGTTACCATTCACGATGTT
>CAXKTG010000119.1:0-43656 GCA_964056735.1 Allodiplogaster pararmata
CGAAAGGCCCCTTCTAGTGCCGGCGGACGTACTAGCTGCTCTTGTAGAGTGAGCCGAGAAGCTGTCCGCATATACCCGCGTGAGATAGCGTAGTTTTAAGCCATCTAGCTACTGTAGAAGGCGTAACTTTCCCATGGGGTTTTATTATACTTAACAGAAAGACTGTCTTCGCCGTGGCGAATCTGTGATGTTTGTTTTAAGTAAACCTCCATGGTGTGTATAGGGCAGAGAGTCAGATCGGGAAAATCTTCGAATGTCGCTCTATGTGGTTTGCCCAGTCCCCTATTTTTATTTACAAAGTCTAGGTGGAATATCCACTTTTTTGATCCTTTTTGTAAGTTTTCTAGGGAAAAAACGTGCTATCTCTGACACTCTATTAGGAGATGTTAGGGCCAGGAGCCATGGTTAGCTTCAGAGTCCAAGTCTTCCAGACTGAGCTGCTCGCTAGCTCCTTTTTTCGGTAAAGAAACTTATAACCTGCGCAACATCCCAGATAGTATCGTATTTGGGCTTTGATGGGCGTATTCTAAAGAATCCTCTAACAGCTCTACTAATCAGAGAATCTTCAACCTTAGTCCCTACAATCTCTAGATAGCTGCTGATTGCTGCTCTATGAGTACATATTGTAGAGTAACCCAGACCATCTTCATGAAGTCTTCCGAGGAAGTTTATGATGGCTTGGGAAGAAGGTTTTCTCCCGTCTATGTGACTATGCTCGCAGAACGACGACCATTTCCTAAGGGCACTCTCATATTGCTTAAGCGTAGAAGGGGCCCAGGAGTTCATTACTGCTTCAACTCCGACGGAGTCCAGTCCTGTGGTCATAAGATTCGATCTAACATTCTCCATGCTGTGAGCTTCAGTGTTTGAGGGGAGATGGGGTGAGCGTTGCCCTTGAGATCTTTCAGAATCGACGCTATCGGCAGTTTCATTCGATCCCGGGCAGACTGTGACAACAGGGGATACCAGTGCTGACTCGGCCAATCTGGCGCGATCAAGATCAGCTTTGCCCCTTCTCGGATCGCCTTCCTGACTGTTCTTCCGACTAGGCGGAACGGTGGAAAAGCGTATGCGTGTAGGTCCGACCATGCTTGCCTGAAGGCGTCGCACGCCTTCGCATTCGGGTCTGGGCGGAAAGAGAAAAACTCCCTACACTTCGTGTTATGTCGAGTGGGCAAACAGGTCTACGGAAGGCTCGCCCCATCTTTCCCATAGAATATCAACTACCTGTCTATCCAGGGACCATTCATAATGGTCCGAGAAAGTTCGCGACTCGTAATCTGCTTCTACATTCTCAGAGCCTGGTCTATACGTAGCAGAGAGGTGCACATTACGATTCATAGCCCAGTCCCAGACTTGCTGCGCAACCTTGTTAAGAGCCGTGCTACGTACGCCTCCTCTCTTATTTATAAACCAAACCGCTGTAGTGTTATCTAGCTCTAGCTGGATTGTCGTGTTTTTCATCCCATTTGCAAAACATGAGAGAGCGAACATCGCAGCAGTTAGTTCTAGGACATTAATATGCAGTGAACTCTCTTGGATAGACCATCTACCTCCAGTGCGACGATTGTTACAACCGCTCCCCATCCTTCATTCGATGCATCAGATTGGATGACGAGTGAAACAGGGGGGGTAGGTTATTCTCTCAGTAAAGAATTTGGAATCTATGTTGGACCACCATAGTAACTCCTCTTTACAATCCTGCGACAGAGTTATGATTCTCGCAAAGGGGGTCCTTTGCCTGGGAAATCATCGAGTCGTTAATCAGCCTCTGTGTAGCTCGTGATTTGAATCTACTGTATTCGCAGGCTACAGCTATCGACTGACACAATCCTGTGAAGCTAGCCAGTTGACGTATGGTGCTGTTTTGCGTTTTGAGAAGGCCGAGTGCCATGCATCTTATCTTCGTAATCTTTCTGATTGGGACACGGAAGAGCATGCTGCGTGTATCTATTTCTATGCCTAGAAATTCAACGACCTGGCTCGGAGGAAAACAAGACTTCTCATAATTAACTGTTAGACCTAGAGAAACAAGCAGATCTATGGCACACTTCCTGACGCTGTCGAGATCTTCTGAGGTATCACCGAAGAAAATCAAGTCGTCTATGTAGACTAGCATGCGGATACCGTATTTTCGTAGCTTCTCTGCAACGGGCCGCAACAGGCGTGTGTACACGTATGGAGCAGTTGACAGACCAAACGGGAGAGCCCGAAACTTATAGAGTGTCTCTCTGTGTTGAAAAACGAGAAACTTCTGCGAGTCCTCATGGATGGGAACGGCGAAGTATGCGTCTCTCATGTCTATCTTTATCATGAACTCTCCCCCACTAATCAGGTCTCGGGTGAAGAGAAACTGTTCCATTTTGAAATGAACTTTTTCGACAAAACAATTCAAAGGTTTCAGATTTATGACCGGTCTCTGCCTTCCATCCTTCTTAGGTACCAGAAATATGGAAGACAACCAGACCCTTGAGCCCCACGGAATGGCGGTAATTGCGCCTTTCTCGAGTAAGCTATCTACCTCTCTGTCGATCTCGGGACTACTATCTTGCCTTTTACGAATAGGAATAGATAGAGGTGGGTGTGTGTGTATAAAAGGTATCTTATAACCCTGTACGGTTTCTTTTATCCACGTGTCTCTAGAGAGTGCTTCCCACTTTTCTACTCTAAGGCGGATCCCACCTACCCCGGAAAGTTCTATCTCATCCGAAAGTGTGTCAACAACGCACCTTTTCAAGTGTGGCTTCTCAGGTTTGCGCTGGTGTGTTGACTTGTGTTGACGCAGTGTGTTGAGCGACTTGGAGAAGTCGTCTGGCTGTGCTGCGGTAATGACTTCCTTCTGAAGTCCCTCGCCAAAGATGGGCGGAACTGGCTCTCGACAACGACTCACTGTTGTAGTCGAGGAGATCGGAGCTGTCCTGAATGTCGGCATCGCCTTTCGCGGCTCGACACCCACAGATCTTAGTATGCCCTCTCTCCGGAACGCGGTTAGATCCTGGATGCATACGCTTAGAAGATTCATAGCAGCGGATATGTACCCGGTCGCCGTTTCGGAATTCTCTGAGACGCGGCCAGAGATGCATTCATCGAATGCGAAGGCTAGCCCCGCTAACGCCGTAGTGGTGACCTCTTGTGTCGCCGCCAGTGAGCTTTCGCTGATGTGGCACTTCGCAAACTTTATGACTCCTACGGAGTCGTCCGTCTCTGGAGACATGGCCAGTTTAGACGCTGGAAGAGGCATCTTCTCAATGAATGCCGATCGTTCTTCGCGCTCGAGAAACTTTCCCTTTGCATGAAGCTCGAAGGTACTGAGTGCCCGCTCGGAGATGCGCACTCTCTTCCTCTGAGGCTTCTCCTGCAGTGTTGGTGCAGGGGGAATAATATCCGCTGCGCTCGCGAATTCGAAAACCGTCGGTATTTTGTAGCGAGGCTTCAGTTCCGATGTTCTTTCCATGCTTTTTGCAGCATCTGGTGATCGTCGAGGTGACTTGGAACTGTCTGAAGACGACAAGCGTGCTCGCTCTCGTCGGTTCTTGCGACGCTTTTTGTGGGTCCTCGCGTCTTCCTCGCTTGATGACGAGCCTGATGAGGACGACATGAACGGGCCTGCTCTTCTACCGGCTTCGCCGGCGTCCAGCTGGGCCGTTCCCTCCTCATCCGACAGCATGCTTAAAATAACTAAATATTAGTCATATTTCAGCCTTGCAAAAGGGGACAAGAAAATGTCGGAATCGCGGTGATATGCACCTATTTAGTGTCATATAGGCAGCACCGCATAATTTATAATAGTTCTAGCACAGTATATGTGCTTAGGTTACTGAGTGTAGTGCCGTACTGCACTCATGCATTATTGGCGTACTGCACTCATGCAAGTTAAGCAGCAAGGAAAAAAATTGCGCCCCACGGGCAGCAAGAGATTCGCGCTTATTGGGAGCAGCAAGTGTTGCGCACAAAGGCTGCAACACTGCGCTATGGCAGCATGTGGCGCGCCCAGAAGGCAGCGGCCACAGCGCTATGGCAGCATGTAGCGCGCCCAAAAGGCAGCAGCCACAGCGCTCAGTCAGCCGAAGAGATGAATGTAGAGAACAGCCGACCCAGGGGGAGCTCAACGAAATGCAACTGAGTTGGAGACGAAGGAAACCCCTTACATGAAAGAGCGCGCGAGAGGTAGATAAAAAATTGCCTCCCTCTTTCTCTCGTTCTCGTTCTCTCACTCTCGATTCTTTCCTCGCTCTCTCGGTATGGGGATCTCTCTCCCTACCAACTTTTAAAGATTGAGAACTGGGGCGCAATGCGGATCGCATAGCCTTTGTGATAGCCGAAGCAGTGTAAGTATAAATGATTTTAAAATTTTTTTACCGCACATGTTTTTATTGCTCAGTAGGTCATAAGAAGCCAATTAACACTTTATTCGATTGAAAAAAAACTAAAAATGAGCGGAACCACAATTTGATACCATCGCCTAAAGAGTATGCTAACGAAGCCCTATAGAACAATTAGCCACAATATTTTTTTATCCAATCTGATTTTTTAAATATTTCTTCTTCATTTTTTTCATTTTTATCCAGTTTTAGAAACTTGAATTAGCCGTTTTTACCCACTATTCACTGTTTTTTTTCTCGCTTAGGCTTAGTCAAATGTTACGCTCAGCGGTTTTTTAGTTGGTCCGAAAATCCTACAGACGTTCGCAGGAGGCAAAAAATTTTTTATACAGACCCTTGCCTTACATCTTTTAATTTTTTTCAAGTTAAAATTTTATGAGATAAAAAGTTTTTTGAAAAATTTTCACCCTTCTGAGATAAAAAAATTTCACATAAGGGTTTCCTCTTATGAGTTAAAAGACAGACGCCCGCTGGAGGTCTAAAACAGACACCCGCCGACAGACGACCAGACATCACTAATTAACCCCTGGTTACGCTAACGAGGCCGTAAGGCTTAGCCTAACGAGAACGCATAAGAAAATGTCAATTCGTTGACTAAATTTGTCAAAAAATGTTTTTAAAAAAAGCTCCCCCCCTGCCCGAAGTAAAGCGCCCCCCCCCCCCAAGTAAAGCGCGCCCCTCCAAGTAAAGTGCGGCCCGCCTGAGTAAACTTGTGCCTACCTTTCGATAAAGTTGAATACGTTTCATTTGTCCAAAGAAAAACATTTAGGATTTTTAACAATGGCTTTATGATAGTTGCTTGATCCGAAAATTCCAATGGACCTCCGATTTACCCTTCGACGGATCTCTACTTCGAAATAATTCAAAAACTTGACAAGGAAAACAAGATTAATAATCGAAAGTAGATTAGGGGAGTTATAAATTAGTCAAAAATAATACAGAGGCCCGCCGAAGGTGATGGATTTCCGGATGGCAAAACAAATTTATTTCAAGAAAAAAAATTTAGCCCTCTGAATTTATAAACTTTCCGGGGTTCAAAAACAAACTCGCCCGAACTCAAACCACAGGCCTCAAACAATTACAAGGAGAAGAATAAGAAGAACGAAGGCAGCGAAGCTGCCTGATGCAGGAAGAAAAGGAAGAACAGAAAAACGAAGGCAGCGAAGCTGCCTGTGGTGGAGAGAAGAGAAGGAGAAAGACGAATTTGACGCAGGAAGGAAAGGAGAAGAAGAATAACGAAAGCAGCGGAGCTGCCTGAGTCAGGGAGAAAAATAGAACCAGAAAAGCGAAGGCAGCGAAGCTTTCTGGAGCAGGAAGAAAAGGAGGAGCAGGAAAACAAAGGCAGCGAAGCTGCCTGAAGCAGGGAAAAAAAGGAGAAGCAGAAAAGCGAAGGCAGCGAAGCTGCCTGATGCAGGAAGAAAAGGAAGAACAGGGAAACCTGCGGTGAAGAGAAGAGAAGGAGAAAGACGAATCTGATGCAGGGAGGAAAGGAGAAGAAGAATAACGAAAGTAACGAAGCTGCCTGAGAAAGGGAGAAAAATAGAGGTGGGAAAACGAAGGGGGAGAGGGAAAAATAGAAGCTGGGAAATGAAGGCAGCGAAGCTGCCTGAGACAGGGAGATAAGGAGAAGCGAAAATTGACTAGGCTCTCATTCTAACTTGGCTAACAAGAAAGTGACAAGCGTCCCCAAAGGGGACGCTAGTCAAACCACTAATTCGATCAGCTTGGCATTCTAACATTTTACCATCTAGAGTAGTTAATTGTTGGAACAGTTTGTCTAATGAGACCAGATCATGTTCTACTCAGTTCATTCAAAGATCGGATGGAGTTAAACTTGTTGAACTAATCATTATTCACTACTTATTAGCTTGAATCCTAACTACCTGCACGATTTTCTACTATTTCCACTAATTTCTATTTCTACTAATTACATTTGAATTAATTTGAATTTGAATTTGAATTTATTTCTTTTTGTTAAGTTTTCTTAAAAGTTTCTCACATTTTTCTATGAAAAAGTGAAATGCCTGTGAATTGACTAAATGTGAATTTTATCTATTTTTACCTGAAATGCAACACGCACTGTGCAATAAATCATTCATTCAATGTTACGCTCTCTGACTCCTGGCTGTTTCATTTCCACCTTCCTCTCTACTAGAGCTGTTCCCGGACAGCAGGGCCGGGACTGTTCTTCCTAGTCGCAAGTTGATCCGTGTGCTCTGCCGTCCAATTTGCCGTCCAACTCTGCCGTCCAATCATTCTGTCTCATTCTTCTGTCTGTGAACGATCGCTTACGTACGCTCTCTGACTCCTGGCTGTTTCATTTCCACCTTCCTCTCTGCTAGAGCTGTTCCCGGACAGCAGGGCCGGGACTGTTCTTCCTAGTGGCGAGTTGATACTTGTGCTCTGCCGTTCGATCTTACTACCTGTGGAGCACACTCGAAAAGCTGCTGGGAAAAGACAGGGAGTAAGCCATCTCATCACTAGACAGTGAGGGATCAAAAGAGCCAGTAAGCGGTCATTCCTTTTCTTTCTTCTCTCTCTCTCCCTTCTCTTTTTTCGCTGATTTCCATTGATTTCCATTGATGGCCAACGCGAGAAAAGAGAAACAAGTGAAAAAGAAGCAGGCGTCTGCAGAGGAGACGCCAGATTCAGCTCGTCCATCGACTCCAGAAGTGAATAACGAGAAGAACGCTCATAAGAACGATTTATCAACTGAAGGTGCGTTCATCATGAATCAGATGCTCAATGTAATGAGAAACATTCAGATAGATAATACCAGTTCAGTAAATGACATTAAAGCTATAGTGGAAAACCAGGCCGCTATGATGAATCATCAAATGACAGGTATAACATCTCTTCTCAGAACAGTTGAAGAGCTCATTTCCGTGACGAAAACGACAAAACCTAGTATGAATTCACTCGAAATAGCGTCTGACAGAGATCCGAGAAGCACTTCCAACCGCGTCCCGACGTATGCCGAAAAAGCCTCGGCTGTAGCTAATGTGGTTTACTCTGAGAGAAATATATATGGAGAAAAATCATTCAGAGTCGTACTTAAAGGGTTTCCAGAGCTCGGCACCAGTGAAGAAACTGAGGAGAACGACATGAAGTTGATTGCCTCCATCATCCAAACGTCTGATAACGGACAACTGATTTCCTCTCTACACTCGGGTCAAATCAGTACATGGGAACTCTGCAACGCGTATAGTAAAAATCCAGTTTACTTCCAACCCTCTCAGAGACATGTTTCTGGCGCAAGCTCGACGCAACAAACCGCTAGGTCTCAAACCCTTCCCTCATGCCTACTTCCGGCGCGATCTGACGCCAGAGCGAATCATCCAAGAGACGGCCACACGAAAAGAAGCAGGGCGGCTGAATGCGGAAGCAGGTGAACTGAGATATGTTGTTAGAGATGAACGGGTCGTCCTGCTCAAAAATCCTCGTCCACTCCCCCTACGCTCAATCGACAATATCAAAAAGTTCCAAAACCATACTCCCAGCGCAGACGCAAATAATACTCCCAGAATTTTCTTCAATTCTAGTCATCGGAAAAGGGCTACGGAAGTCCTCCATAAGCCTAACCAGCACACAGTACAGGGACAGAAAGGCACAACAACCGCACAAAATGAGACAGTTTTCAGAAACAAAAAAGGTATCTACAGGTAAAAAACCTCCAGTAATTATTAGAAGAGCTAAAAAAGTCGGAGCGACCATCCACAGGGGAAGAAGATCGTCCCACCTCGCAGTCGTTTCTGAAGAAAGCCAAGAAAGTGACGAAGAATCGGAAAATGAGTCAGTTACAACGTTTAACACTGTTCAAAGGAACACTGGTAGCCATGAAACTGGCGAATTTCAAAAATAGGATACTCCCGTTCAGGCAACTATTCCCCTCTTACCAACTAGTTGCTTTGAAAACCTCTTGAGTATTTCATGCATGCTAGTAAATTTTCGCTCGATTCAAAATAGAAGGGATTTGGTAGAATTTTTAGTGTCGGAGCATAGTTTAGATATTCTTTGCTGCACTGAAACATGAGCTAATGGTAACAAAACCCCAAATAGTATTTTATCTGTTAACGGCCATTTCAATGTGTTTCGTAGCGATAGAATCTCAGTTAGTCCAGGCGGTGGCGTCGCCCTAATGGTCTCTGAGAACCTCGATTCCACTCTTGTTTCTTCAGAATCTTTCTCTGAATTCTGTCAACTAGTAACTTGCAAAATTATTAGTGAACCTAGTTTTCTATTAAACTTCCTCTACCGCAGCCCTAGATGATCATGTGTGGAATTTCAGAACTGTCTAAATTTCCTGGATTCTTAAATCATTGAAAACAATTTACCTTTTGTTCTCGTAGGTGACTTTAACTGTAATCAAATAGACTGGGATCTTACGACGACTAAAGTTTCTGATTCTCATTCAGCATCTCTTTTCCTGTCTTTCTGCTTATCTGCTAGACTTACCCAGCATGTTCGCAGCTTTACTAGGTCAGACAAATGTTTGTGCCTCCACTATAATCAACTGCCACACTATTCCTCTACTACCTTCTTTAGACCACTGCCTGGTTTATTACGAAATATTAGCATCAAAGCCCAAACCAACCACAAAACATTTTTTGAACTTTCAGATTGCCAATTTCACTCTTGCTGAAAAGTTGATAAGTGGGTTTGATTGGGTTGGTGTATTGAGTTTTAGCAATAACCCTGATAACCCTCTATATGAAGCTTTTTGTGGAATTGTTAAACAAATCATATAGAAACTTGTGCCTTCGAAAGCCTATAAAAATTGTCCGAAACTAAAATAGACTTCGAAAATTCACAGGCTTCTTAGGAAGAGTAGAAGACTATACAAGAAAGCCCATTTAACAGGTCTGAATCCTTATAAACGGGTCTCTGGACTACTTCGAAAAAAATCGGCTTTATAACTCTAAATAAGAAGCTTCTATTGCTAAGGCTGGTCCCCGCCGCTTCTATTCTTTCGTAAATAAAAAACTGAAAACAGGTTATTCCATCTGTTCTATTAAAGACCCTCAATCATCAGAAACTGTAACCGATGACTCTGAGAAAGCACCAGTCTTCAACAAAGTTTTCTCTACTTCTTTCAATCAATCTCTTTATACTGATGATGCTAAGCTCTATTCAATTGGTGATCATAATCTTCTTCAGCAAGGCTTGGATGCTCTTGCCGACTGGTCTAAAAAGTGGGGACTCTCTATCTCGACCAATAAAACGGTATTCATGCGGATAGGACAATCCCACCCTTCTTGCAAGTTGACCCTATATGAATCTGAACTACCTGAGGTTTCTTTTTTCCGTGACTTGGGCGTAGTATACGATTCTGAATTATGCTTTAAATATCATATCTCTAACATTTGTAACAAAGCCCGATCTATAAGTTTTCTGATATTACGATCTTTCCAAACACGAAACAAGCATCTTCTATTTAGCCTGTTCAATATATACCCCAGACCCATCCCAGAACTCGCTTTCGAGGTTTGAAGTCCTAGCGACATCTCTTCTATTAAAAAACTCTAAAAAATTCGAAAGCAATTCACCCGCTCAATTTTTAAACGTTCACAATACAAAATACCATCTTATAAATAAAGAATTGAATTTCTAAACGGAAGGACTCTAGATTCACGTAGAAAAGCTATAGATTTGCAGACTATTTACAAATCTGTTTTTGGTAATCTAAATACATCAGAGAGCTTTCTTAAATTCGCACCTAGGTATCGTTTCACTAGAGGTCATAGATTCAAATTGCTTTTACCGGTCTGTAAAACAAAATAAGCTCAATAATTTTCTTCCATATCGAGTCGAAACAATGTGGAATGAGCTACCCGAGTCATTTTTTGATTGCTCATCAAAACAGTTTAGGTATTTGCTAGAAACCTCTATAGTCAATTGACTCAGATTATTGGGCCACCTTCTATCATAGGGGCCACCTTTCTCCCTACCTCCGACATTGGCGGTACTATATGACCGCCTCTCAAACCGTGTGGACAATACAACGCCAATGAAGCAGTCCAATACCTCCCTTTGCCCTCACCTCACCCTGCCAAAATAAAGAAATGAAATATTATTATGATATTTCGCTTGTTGTGTCCCTAGAACTTGCCTCTTAAAAAGTTGTCCGATATCATCACCTTTATATCTGCCCTGATGCCAGGACTGAGTATATAAAACTTGTAATCACTTTCAATCAAATGACAGTTTTGTTTCTTCTTGCTGATAAAAAGATGCTGTTGTAGGAATTAGTCCTAGCTTTAGGGAACGTCAAATTTTTTAGAAAGTAACCATTGAAAACAAAAGTTTCACAAAGATTCAGATGTCCTGCTTTCAAGATTTTAATTGTTTTCATTTTCAATCTAAAACTTGATACTGAGAAGGGACAAAAAAATTGAATCTGTGCAAAGTTGTGATAAATCTCGAGAACTTTTCTATCTTTCATAGATTTTTTCTACATAGTTAAGCAGAGTTATTGCAATAAATGATATGCCTAATGGGCAATACAGTTGAACAATACAAAAACCTTTGAATTTAATTATCTAATGGGCAATACATAAACCTTTGAATCGAATTATCTTTTGAGAAACAGGCTTTTATCAACATACTCTCAAATTTCGGTGGAATTGTGTTCATTTTGAGAAGTATGTATAGTAGTAGCCAATAAGCAACGAACTTCATTTATTGATATGCACAGCCACGGGAATAACTGCCTGCTCTCCCGATCTAAACCTCCTCGACTACCCCCATTTGGTAATACTAATACTTGCAGGCAAAAGTCTCTGCTAAAGTACAGCACAGTTTCGATGCACTTGAACTGTCCCTGAAGAGAGCTTGGGACAATCTCCCCCAGGTTAACTTTCTGCCGGGATAGTCAATCATCCACACCGTCTAAAGACCGTTACTAGGGAACGAGGAGTGCTACAACGATGTCCGCCTTCACGCGGTGCAGCACGACAGTCTCCGGACTGCAAAGGACATCACCTCACTTCTCCGGATGCAGCCCGCTCCGAAGAACAGCTCCACGTGGAGCTACCCATCGTCTCCTCGCTCAATTTTTTCTACAATGAGACAGCCCGACCCGGCTGGTCTGTCTCAACTCCTACTTCTCCAAGCCGGGGACATCGAAAGCAATCCAGGGCCAACCACCTCCTGGAACTGCACGACATGCGGGAAGAAGGCCAACACTAACTGCGTACAATGCTCATTCTGCTCAGAATGGGTACACACAAAGTCGTCCTGCAGTGGCCTTCACTCTGTCAAGAATTACGTCCAGTCCAGCTATCTATGCCCATCCTGCACCACCACAACCACTCCTTCTACATCCAGTGTCACCACCTCCATCTCGGTTCATCCCAGCAACGCTCATACTAGAGGCAACAAAAGCCTAAGACTCCTACAATACAACTGAAACGGCCTAACCGGTAAAACTTCGGAGATCCTTGACCTCGTCACACGCCTGAAGATCGACCTATTCCTGCTACAGGAAACCAAGCTAACCGATCGCTCCAAAACACCATCGTTCCCCAGATACACACTGCTTCGAAGAGATCGCGGCACAAACACCGGAGGCGGCCTCATCACCGGCATCAGTCACTCGCTCAACTACAGTGTCATCCCCTCTACAACGGACACTCATCTGGAATCACTCAGCATTCGCGTAACAGGAATCAACGGTTCCTTCCTTGATGTCACTAACATCTACATACCATCAACCAGTTCCTGCAGCAACGGTTACACCCCAGATCTTTCGTCTCTACCCCTCACTCGTTCCAACTCCATTATCCTTGGCGATCTCAACGCTCACGACGCAGCATGGTTCTCTCACTCCTCCGACAGCAGAGGTACTCTCATCGCAAACGCAATCGACGACTCTGAATACGCTACACTCAACCGAGACTTTCCTACCCGTGTTTTCTCCAACGAAAGACCCTCGTCGCCCGACATCTCCATCTGCTCACAAGATCTCCTATCCGAAGCCTCATGGAAAACCGTCACATCAGGAAGCTCAGATCACTTACCCATTGTCATCGAAATCGAGAGCAACAACTTTATCCGGACGCACAGAAGCATGACCTTCGCGAACTACAACAAAGCAGACTGGTTCCGTTTCCAATCGCTAGTTGAGGAGAAGCTAGCCGAATCACCTCTCCCGAACCTTCCCGCCGCCCAAGCTGAGCCCTTCTTACGGAAGATCCTGCTATCAGCAGCTGCCAGCACAATACCACGCGGTCGAATACACAAGAGAGAAACAGCGCTAACTTCGGAAATCCGCGACTGGATGTCCCAACGGGGCGCTTTGAGAGAATCCGACCCGCTCTGCCCTGAGATATACAACCTCAACCAAAACATTAGGAGAGCCACAGACAAGAACAAACGAGAAGTCTGGAGACAATTCATGGAGAGCTTCGACCCCAAAAGAGACAGCAACAAGTTATGGAAGACGATCAAGATGCTAAACAACAAAGGGAGACCCCCACCCAACTGCGCCATATGCTTCGATAAAGACCCAGTGACATCCGCCACAGAATGCGCCAACCGTTTCAACAAGGCTTTCACCCGCCCAGTCTCGTACACAACCTCCAAGTACAACACGCAGACGATGAGAAAAGTACGACAACTTCTCCCCGACGACTTCACCGATTTCTCAGAAAAAGAGGTCACATCAGCCATCAGAGCAACGAAAAAATCAACAGCCCTTGGACCAGACGGCCTTGCTCCAATACTCCTACATAACCTAGGTACCAGAGGAATCAACGCTCTCACTATCCTCATCAATGATTCACTACGCACTAACCGGATCCCTATGATATGGAAGTCCTCGATCATCATCCCTCTCCTGAAGCCGGGGAAGCAAGCCACCGTCAGCTCAAGCTAGCGCCCGATCTCTCTTCTCTCCCCCGTCGCAAAAATGATTGAACGCCTACTCCTCAACACTATCCAGTCCCATATACCACCGGCGGAACACCAACACGGATTCACGGCGGGCCGCTCAACCACTTCGGCCTGAAGCTCACTAAGAACATCGCAGACGGTTTCAATGAGAAAAGACCAGCGAAGCGCACAGTCCTTATGGCGATCGACATGTCCAAAGCCTTCGACAGCATCGACATCACCAAGCTTATCAACCTCCTCATGACCATAAGCGTGCCCAACTACATCAAGAAGTGGCTCTCTTCTTATCTGAGAGGACGCACAGGACGCACACTCTTCCGCAACACCTTATCGAGCTCCCGGCCGATCAGAAACGGAGTCCCACAAGGCAGCGCCCTCTCGCCCACGCTGTTCAACCTCTATCTACGCGACCTCCCATCCGATAGCGCTCACACCAACGTAATAACTTACGCAGACGATATTACCATATGGGCCTCCAACTCTAACATCAACACCGTCTCGGAGTACGTACGTATGGCAATACCTGGGATCGAAAGCTTCTTGAACAATCGCTCCCTCACCATCTCTCCGGCCAAAAGTCAACTCATGCTCCTCACGCCTTTCAGCAAAGAATACAACACGGTCCTGGACGTATCCATCGGAGGAACCACCGTCCCAACAGTCAAGCTCGCAAAGATCCTCGGCGTAACTTTCGACACCATGTTCACGTTCAGCCACCCCGCCAGAGACATCGCAGCCCGCATGACACAGAGAAAAAACGACCTGAAGGCCCTCGCCGGTAGCACCTGGGGCAACCAGAAGGAATCCTTACAGACAACCTTCAAAGCTATCTCGCAAGCAATCTCCAGTTACGCCGCCCCCGCATGGTCCACTTTCTTATCCGCTTCGGCCCTCGAAAGGATCCAACGCGCCCAGAATGCCGTTCTCCCCGTAGTCATGCGCAATCATCAGATGGCAGACACCGATCACTTACACAGAGAATCCAAGGTCATGCGCACTAAGTCACACCTCCACATGCTCTCCGCTCAATACCTCGCCAGAACAATGGATCCAGCTCACAACCATCACAGCCTCTTGGAAAGTCATGCTCCACCACGCATTATGAAAAACGACCTCATCATGAGTTGCAAGCACACGGTCGAGTCCGCAGCCTCCATAGCAACAGACCCTCTCAACGGGAAACTCTTCGCAAACGCCATACACACTATGATGGTCTCTAGCGAACTTCAATCAATGAAAGGCGCCGTCATACTCGGAGGTAGACCCCCGCCCGACATCAACGTGGAAGAATATGACCTTCCCCGCAGCACAAGATGTACACTCTCCCAGCTTCGATCCGGATTCAGCAGATTCACAAACTCGTATCTACACCGTATCGATGAGTCCATCCCAGACGTCTGCCCAACATGCTCTTCCACACCTCATCACGTCGCACACCTGTTCGATTGCATTGGCGACCCCACGACACTCTCACTCACCGACTTATGGGAGAAACCACGAGAAGTGGCAAACTTCTTGAAGATGTCTATTTAAAAAATTTTTTTAAAAAAAATTGACGATTTATACACAACGAAAGACGAAGCGAAAAGAAACATATCACGTGGGCCACGCTCTTCGATGACGGCTACAACCGGCAACAACAACAACAACAACAAGGGAACGAGGAGCACGTTAAAAAAACTTCAACTGGACGCACTTGCTAAGGTGGAAAACAAAACGGGTTAAATTGAAAAGAAAAGCTTCTTTTTCGTCTGAGAAATCTGCTAATAAACAAATTGCAATTGCATTGAATTTTTTAACCGTGTATATATGAAGCCTTCTGTCTTTTAAAGCATAAAGCCAATAAAATAAAATAAATGAACTTCTGACTTGATAGTCTGCTTACTTACTGATTTAACGCGATTTGAAAGTTGAAATCCAGTTCCCGTTATATTTCGTGATTTGAATTGTTAATTTTTTTTATTCAGGTTATAAACAAACAAAACAAAAATATCTTTAAACAATTTTCAGTGAGAGCGATTTTCTAGAATGATACATCGGAGTGAACATCGCTTGTCTGCTTCGCAGCCCATAGCTGCTCATCCCGTTTTGCGTCTTCAAATTACCTTTACGGTGTTCGAATCTCTCTAACCACCAGACCATAATTTTCTAGAATTTTTTGATATAGTTTTGCTATATTTAAAATGTGAGTTGCCTCATTATTTATTTGCTGAGGTGGCAAAAAAGTTCAACTTTGTTCAACAACTCTTCTTCACCGCTTCAATCGATGAATAAAACTCTGAATGTTGTCATGAAGAAAGCGGCACGGTGAGATGACTAGAAAGGCTTCCTTCTTTTGTTTCCTCTGTCTAGACAGGAATCTCCTCATAAGACCTGAGTATCTCTGCCTTCACATCTTCAAGTGACGAGGTTAGCGCATCCTCGATCTCTCGCTTCACAAAGTGCTCGCTCTCAAATTCATTTTTTAGTA
Organism: Allodiplogaster pararmata; assembly: GCA_964056735.1. Lineage (NCBI taxonomy): Eukaryota > Metazoa > Nematoda > Chromadorea > Rhabditida > Diplogasteridae > Allodiplogaster > Allodiplogaster pararmata. The sequence continues at coordinate 15,745 of CAXKTG010000119.1, forward strand.
TTTAACTCTCAGAAGATTGAAATTTTATTATTATTAGGCTCAAAAGTTCCTACCTGATTCCTGATATTTTCTAAACTTCTCAAAGTTATAATATTCTTGACCTTGTGGTTCTAAGCTAGCCGAACTATTCATTTTCTCACATACTAGTTTTTGTATAAGAAGTACAACATCTGCATTGCAAAAACTCATTCATCTGAAATTCCTGCGTACAATGAAACTTTTGCTCGGCCTGGGCTCTCATATGCAGCAATCTATGCTCACCTGCTTATCAAACGCGCTCTGGAAAACGTCCATGTTTATGTGAACGTTGTTTCCACTGATGGCTGCAAAGTGGCCGTCGTCCAAAGCAACCGCGAGAAGCATCGTTTTGTTGCAGAGTTCGTCCATTTTCCAGTCAACAAGAAAGGTCTTGACAACGTCTTGAAGAGCCTGTAGTAGCGATTCGTCGAATGATCCAAACAAATATACTAACCAGACGATTTTTATTTGAACTAAAAAAGAGTTATCTCAAAAGTAGTTATCTCCTTAGGATAAGTTTCACGGCTAAGAATTTTCTGTACGTCTGCTTATTTTTTGGAACCATGTATTTATTATAATCCTTATATGCGACTTTAAGTCACAAGACATCAAAGGAAGTCGAAATGTACCTTGATTTATCTCAAAATAATTCTCATTCAAATCAAACGGGTAAATTTATCCTAAATCGTGAGTGTTATACGAGAGGTCAAAAAATTGGACGGAAAAGGGCAATAAGATAAGACTCCTTAGTTTTATTATGAAAATCAATAACTCAAGAAAAACGCTTATGGATTTGTTTTCGAGAGCTGAGTGAATAATGGATGTCAAAACTTCTAAAGATTTCATAAAAAAGAGAAATAGAGTGATGTAAATATAATTTTCTTGCCGATTGTTTGAAATAACAAAATAAAACAATTGATTGGGTCATCGCATGGAAAAGAAGTTATTCCAGAGTATCGAACCCATCCATCTCTTTTGTAACCCCATTAATTTCTCAACAAGGCGTCACTGCCTTCGAACTGTGTAACTGAGCATTTGAAGATTTATCATTTATCTTCCATCACTCTTTTTGTCTTATTTGTTTTTTGGTGGAGGTATGCTCCCGTCACGACGCTTTCGCTTCAAAAAAATGCGTGACTGAGAGAGCAAGGCGATTAGACCTTCACTGAAAGCACTGAATAAAAATGTGTCATCGTGGTGTAATGGTAATGGGCTGGCCGGTGAGAGAAGATATCACGGTGTTCGATCCTGCCAAGTAGACTAACTTTTTTCCGCGCGTTGGTCAAATCAATTGTCATTTTAATAAGACGTCACTGCACATAAACTACATAACTGAGCTTTTGATTATAACCAAATAATAATTATTCACTGAAAACTTTAATCCTCAAATCAACTTGCATCTTGGAAATACCTTGTTGTTGTTGTTGCCGGCAAACGTCTCGCGTCGAAGAGAGTTGGTTGTGGAGGGCCGCTCTCTCCCTCTCTCTCTCCTCTCTTTTTTTTATTTTTTAAATACATCTCTTCTTCTCTCCTTCACAATAGTCTCAGAAATGAGGCTACTTCTTTTGGTTTCATCCAGAGATCTTCCAACGTGAGTCTTGTTGGACGTCTAGCGCATTTGAAGAGATGGGCCACGTCGTGAGGTCCATTGAGACAGTCTGGGCAGTAGTCAGGTTTTCGAGTCATCGATCCGGTGTAAGTAGTGGTTGGTGTACCTGCTGTAGCCTGAGCGAAGTTGGCTCAGCGTGCAGCGGGCGTTTCTCGAGAGGTCCACTTCTTCTTCATTTATGTCCGGTGGTGGTCGGCCGCCCAGTATGACTGGACCTTGGATGGTTTCCTTTTCTTCCGAGACCATGTTTGTGTGGACTCGGTTGGCGACGTTTTTCCCGTTGTTCTTCTCTGCTGTTTCCGACAGGGCTCTTTCAACAGTGCTTCTGCATGCGATGTAAAGATCAGCTTTCATGTTGCGAGGTGGGGGTCCTTGGAGAAATAATCCGTGATGGAAGTGAGTTTGGCTCAAGGTCCTTGCCAAGTATTGGGCTGATAGCATGTGAAGGTGCGATTTCGATCTCATAACTTTAGCTTCAGCATGTATGTGGTCGACGCTGGCCATTTGATGGTTTCCTGTTACGATACGCAGGCCATTGTTCTGTCCTCTTTGAATTTTGGTATGTGCTGAGGAGGAGAGAAAGCTGGCCCAGGCTGGAGCTGCGTAGCTGTATATGGATTGGCAAATGGCTTTGTACGTGAGACGGAGTGTCTCCTTTTGGTTGCCCCATGTACTGCCGGCTAGCGCCTTCAGTACATTGTTACGTTGCGACATTCGGCCTGCTATGTCTTTCGCATGATGACTGAATGTGAACATAGAATCATATGTAACTCCAAGGATTTTGGCGGTATTCACGGTGGGTACGCTCTGACCTCCGATCGAGACATCTAGGATAGTCTTGTACTCTTTGCTGTAAGGTGTGAAGAGTAGAAGCTGGCTTTTGGCAGGAGAAATAGATAGTCCACGATCGTGGATGAACTTTTCGATGTGTGGGAGACCGGATCGTATGTGTAGCGAGGCAGTGGAAATGCTCGGATCTGACGCCCATAGCGTTATATCATCAGCATAAGAGACGATTTTGATGTTTGGATCGTTGTTCGGAAGATCGCTTAGATATAAATTGAAAAGAAGCGGTGAGAGTGCGCTGCCTTGAGGGACTCCGCTTCTGATCAGGGATGAGCTTGAGAGGACGTCGCGAAAGGATGTACGGCTCGTTCGTCCTCTGAGGTACGATGCTAGCCATTTCTTCGCGAAGTTTGGGGCGTCGGTTTGTAGGACGAGATCTATGAGTACCGCTATGTCTATGCTGTCGAAGGCCTTTGACATGTCGATTGCCAACATCACTGTACGTTTAGCTGGTCTCTTCGCGTTAAAGCCTGCAGCTACGTCTTTTGAAAGAGTGAGGAGGGCAGAGGTGGTGGATCTTCCTGTGGTGAATCCATGCTGGTGCTCAGCTACTCTTACGTACGGCTTGAGTTCTTCCAACAGAAGTCGTTCTATGATTTTCGCCATCGGTGAGAGTAAGGAGATTTTCGCCATCGGTGAGAGGAGGTCGGTATCCTGGTCCATCCGTTGCCTCTTTCCCTGCTTTCAGGAGTGGGAGAGTGACTGAAGATTTCCAAATCATGGGAATTCTGCCAGAGCTGAGGGAGTCGTTGATGAGCTTTGTGAGGGCGGCTATACCTCTGTTCCCGAGATAATGGAAGAGTATTGGAGCGAGTCCGTCCGGTCCGAGGGCTGTTGATTTCTTTGTCTTCTTAATAGCTGATTTCACTGCGGCCTCTGAGTACTCGACAAAATCTTCAGCGTGTATGTTGTGAACTTTCTTCATGGTTTTCCGATTTTCCTTTTTTGTTTTGCAGTCGACTGGGCGTGTGAAGCGTTTGTTGAACTGGTTCGCGATTTCTAAGGAGGATGTGAGGGGTCCTTTCCCGAAGTCGATGGCGCAGTTTGGTGGGGGACGTCCTTTATCATTCAACATCTTGATCGTTTTCCACAGTTTCTTGCTGTCTAGTTTGGGATCGAAGGTCTCCATGAAGTTTCTCCAGATGTCCCTTTTGTTTCTGTCCGTGGCTCGTCTGATGTTCATGTTGAGGGTGCTGATGTCTTGGCTTGATGGGTCTGATTCTCGTAAAGCGTCTCGTTTGGTCATCCAATCTCGGATTTCTGGTGTTAAGGCAACGTTTCTCTTCTTGATGCGACCGCGTGGGATTGAGCTGGCGGCTGCAGATAACAGGATCTTCCGGAAGAAGGGCTCAGCTTGGGCGGCGGGGAGGTCGGGAAGAGATGTCGTGGATAACTTTTCTTCGACGAGCTGTTCAAAGATTTTTTTTTTGGTTTAGTGTTGGAAATACTTGGAAATACTGGAAATACCTTGTTAGTGCCGCCTTCAACATTCCTCATGAGCGCCAATCCCAGAGTGACTCCCTTGGTGAAGCAGCCCTGCTCACTCGATTCACTCTTCTCCGTCTTGTTATCCACCTGAAATTATCTAGCGATCGCAAAGTTAAAACCTGACCTTTTTTATGGCCTAATTCATTCATAGTAATCTAAAGAAAGGGCCTTAGTTTCAACTTCTTCATTTTCATACCCTACAACATACTTGATCTGCTCAAGATTTTTTAATATTTTTATTATACAAATTAATTCTTTTTTCGCTCTCGTGTTTTCTGGACTGCTTCGTTTTCGCTTTTTCTACTGATGCTCTCATTTCGTGAAGTCTCAAGAACCGATAGATGGACATCCTAAAGGGTCACTCAAGACTCTTCAGCGTTACACCAAAGTTGCTTGATACTCTGTCAATGTTTAAATTTTCTGATTTTTTTCCTCTGAGCCATGTTTTCATCAACTCTGTACAAATTACTCTTCGGTGATCAATATTTGTATTGATTATTGATTTACTGTAGAAGAAAAAAGTTTGGATGAAGGGAAGACGAACCGACTGAGTTTCGAGCTCAAAATTTCTGACGAAGGACTGGATTCGTTGCCTGTTAATTTCGGATTGAAGCTGAACGTTTTATGGATTTCTTATTCAGAAAAAAATACACGGTCTCTAGCTTGAACACTTTTTAATCAGACAATACAATTCAGAAAACATCAATTTCAAATCGAATACTTGGACACTTGAGCAGTTTTGCGATTGATGATCAAATATTCCTTCAGAAAGAAGTGTGTGTGTGTGTGTGTGTGTGTGTGTGTGTGTGTGTGTGTGTGTGTGTGTGTGTGTGTGTGTGTGTGTGTGTGTGTGTGTGTGTGTGTGGAAGTTAATAAGTACATACTTCTTTGTAATTACATTTATACTCTTTTACAGTTTCGGGTAATAGTCACGCAAAATCAAAAACGAAAAAATCTTTTCTCTTGACTTAGAACTAATCCAAAATCAAAATGTATATTATGAAATGTATTTTTTAATTGATATTGAGATTTTAAAACAATTGAATTTGGTTTTGTTAAAAGTAGTACTTCTCTTGTTTATCTAGAAGATCATCTGGGTCGCAGACTGTGGACGGCTGATCCATGTGGCAGCTCGAGGGATCGGTGAGAGGCTTCGGGTAAGTTGAGCTGGACCATTTCTGAAAATGTAAGAATGGTTTTGTACTCTTCTAACGGTTTCTAAAGAGTTCGTGGTATGAATGTTATAGAGAGAAGCAAGATATGTAACGCCAACTTATTATGTATGATATATAATTACACATGGAAGGTGTGTTATATAGGATCAGGTAGACAATACCGGATGGGACATACAGGAACACTCTTGACTGCGTACTCCCAAATTTGTTGGATGAGATGTAGAAAAGCTCCTGCATAGTTGCGCTGTGAGAAAGTATCCGCCTGAAAACCACTGAGTAGTGTGAGTCGATAAAATACCGTACTCTCAGAAAAAAAAGGCTAAATGGCTTCACTCGGCCTAACCAACCCACGTATACGCTTCCCAGGCGATGCTTTCACCCACTGACCATCCAAAGCGCATATTCTCTTGCACTTTTCAAGGCCCTAGAATTTCGTGTTAAAAATAATAATATTTACAAAGAAGTCAAGCTTTTATCACATTTTTAGCTTAGTCTATTCCCGTAGTAAAAAAGAAGCTTATCTTAAAACTTTTAAAAAAACATGCAAAGGAACTCTTACTTAATTTCCACAATTCGCCAAGAACCTTTTGTGAAGAATGTATGTATACGTATATTGTAGAACCTCTTTGACTAGAAGACGAGCAACTTCGAATGAGGAGGGAAACTTGGGTTGCTGTGCATTGGGAGCTCGGCTGACCACATACTGAGTGTCTTCGGCGGAGAATGCGATCAGGAGAGTGTTGTTGCAGTGAGGGTCCACAACCCATTTCTTCTTCATTTCATCCATTATGGACTTGACAACCTTGGTAAAGTCTGTCATCATCAGCTTTTACTGAGACTAATTTCCTTCTTTTTTTCTCAAGACTGCCAACTTCTCGGTAACAACGTCTGTTTTTGTTTTTCAATACACCGTTTTCATTTATGAGCCAATCTTCTTTTTTTTCAGAAATCGTAAAACTTCATTACCAAAAAAGTATTTTTCAGATACTTTCATATATTATATGGTTTACTGAAGTATTTCAAACATATAAAACGAACCAGCAAAAAATAATTTGAGTGTTTCATTACATCTACTCATCTTTTTTTAGTGTCCTAAATCGAAAACCTCAATCAAATCATTTTTAAACGGTAAAGTTACTTCCTTCATGAATTAATATGTAAAAGGTATTCAATTATGAAGCCATCCTTCTCAAATGATGCTTCCAAGTGAAAATTTTTCAACCTAGTAATGAAGAAATTCAAAAAAAAGATTCACAATAACTATTTACCTGAGCATCTCCTCTGCGAATGATTGTCACTGCCGTAGTGATGCCTTGATCTTCGCAGCTCAGGGGATTGGACCCCTTAAGAAAATTTAAATTTAGAAAAGTTCTAAGACTTTTTCATCACCTCGAATAAGGTCAGATTTTCGCTTTTTCGCTTTTAGTTTTATAAGAAAATAGGGTTCAATTGTGATTTACGCTTTTTCACGGGAGAAATTTCTCTGGAAAAGATGCATTGCACAAGTTTATCCCACTCAGTTAAACCCAGTTGTTATATGATGCTGTATCATTTTTTTTGGGAATGGTTGCGTAGGCAAAATAATATTGAAGTTCTTGGATGTCAGAACGGGGGAAACAAAAATTCTACGACCTTTTCACTGGAAAAATGGCGCGGTGAGTAGGAGGGGGGAGGTGTAAATTAGAAAGGTCCGAATATGTGCTCCGACTCCCAGCTTTGTAAGGGGGGTTGAAATTGAGTGCTGAACACCAAGTTCATGCTCCCCTATTTCTGCCCTTCGCCTCTAGCTCCGACTCATATTTTTATATGTTTTAGCATGTAGGGGGAAAAGGTTTAATTGCCTGGCAGATGCTAAAGGTGAGGGGAAAGCTAATGTTAAAATTTCTTTTCAAAAAAGAAAGTATGTACTATATGTATAGGTATCCCTCTTCCTTCCTCTTTTACGGTGACGTTGTTTTTCTTTTGAGAATGAACAAATTGCCACATCAGTCAATAACCAACCTTTCTTGTTCGGATAGTTAGCATTTTTAGCTCGTGGTTGATAATGTACCTGAAAAGAAGAGCATCAGTTATATTTTAACATCTTCTCTACGAAAGTTCATTACAGAGAATAAAATTCGATGTTTTGGACCTCTGCAAGTTGTCTCCTCAATCAGTTTTCCCGTGTCAGTCTCAATTACAATTCTTCTCCCTCAACCTTCATCCTATCTAACCTCAAAGAAAATTCTTTGTGAAGTTGACTAATAACTTGTACGCTGTGTTTGCATGTGACTGTGATGTTCTCTTTCATCGAGCCATTCGCACACACGATAGCCATCGTTGCAAAAGCTGTATAGGTGAACTATTTCAGGAAAACCTTTACCCTTTCCACCAATTAGGTGACTTTTTCATTTTTTTAAAAAGCGCAAACCTGTCCCCTATGGAAAAAAGTTGGTCAGGATCACATAAGGTAGAGGTGATATTGATATTGCAGTCGAGATCAACCTTTTCCGTTGGATTGGGAAAAGCACATGCATAAAAGATATGAAGCGCGCATTGTATGGCGTAGCGCAAGCTTACTCTCATCCGATGCTTCTTCAATACAACAATCATCAACATTGCTTATCATACAAGTCTTGAGATATGTACATACTCTGACGGAACGCGTTGGAATGTAAAATATAGCTTCAGAAGGTATACTTTCATAAGATTGTTACGAACTAAATCTGGAATTAAAATTCATCATCTAAAAATCAGTTCAGTTAACATAGTTTTTTGTTCTGCGAAAGTTCTGAAGATTTTTTCTGATTTTTTTTAAGGCTGTTCATTTGCATCAAGCAACAACTGATTGTACCGCAACTAAGAAATTAGTGATAAACTTTCCCACTCCATGATTACTCACAAACTCACGAAGACGTCTGAATTTGAATATCGTGAAAAATTCTTCATTTATTCATTCAAAAACATGTTCGAATACCCCTTCCCCTCCCTAAATGTAAATTGTATTCAGCTAAAAAAATCAAAGTAAAATGTAAAGGGGAAAAAAGCGACAATCGCATTAACTTAAAATAGTATAGTATCAACAATTGCATCGAGAACTTTGCCTTTCAATAATCATAAAGTCAAGGCCTAGTAGTAAAATTAACAAGGTATCTTTGAAATAAAACTGAAGAACAGTTTCGGGATTTACTAGAAGACATAAAAAAATCCCTAGAAGTCATTTAATAATCCTTTCTCTATAAGCTCTTGTTTTTTTCTATGCGGAAACCCTTTGATTCTTATCGAAGGTATTCAGAAGAGAAGATAGCATCAACATCGCCGGGAAGTATCAAATGAACAATCTATCACAACTTTACTGATCAGCATATACACAAAGTTCGAGAAATAATTCTCATAACTTAAAAAAATGTTTATTCAAATAAAATTTGCTGTCAGCAAAAAAAGCAATGAATGGAAAGAGCTGTGAGCTCTGTTCTGCACACTTTTAGTGAACAGGTGTGAATGATTGAAATGATTAGAGCTGCGCCCCTTGTAGGGAGAGTTTAGCCTTGCACGCGTCTCCTCCACTCCTAGTGATAGCCTCCTAACAGGTTCTCTCTCCACGCATCGGGAAGAAAGGCGTAAGCTATTAACACGCATGATCAATCGGTTTGAGAAGAACAAACATTCCTTTTGAATATTTCCGTTCCGCTGTTATCTAAGAGTTAGGCATTCCTTCTGAAAAAACTTTTTGATCACTTTTTTCAAAAGCTTACTTCAAAATTAGTGTAATAGACTTATATTATATATATTTTATCGACATTTTGCAATGCAAAGTTATGGTGAGAGACATTGTAAATAATATTCAAGTGTGGCGACAAGTAAGGCAAATATCTAAAGTAAGGCAAGTATCTAAAAAGTAAGGCAAATATCTAAATGCTACTAGTTATTCTCCAGGTCACATATCACATTCTCGTTACGGAGACGATTTATAAACTGCTCTACTGTTCTTGAATTCAGTATTTCACTCGGGATTACGTAAAACATTCTTGAAACACGTAAACCGAAACAATTGAATCTAGACGTCCAAGAAGTACATTCAATAGCAATACCATTCATATTAGTGCGGGTAGAGGAGGTGCTCTTGAAAATGCGTGATTTTTCAATAATAGACTTGTCATTGAAGATCTTCCAACCCATTTTAAGGTCGGCAATCACCCTTCTTTCGGCTAAAGTACTTAGGCCAATTAGATTCAGACGATCTCTGTAACATGGAAGGCTGAGAGGATAATCAGGCTGTGGGAAACATCGATAAAAGAGTATTCTAGAGAAAGATCTCAAAACCTTTTCTAGGAGATCAGAATCCTTCCGGTATATTGGATTCCATAGACAAGAGGCAAATTCTAGATGAGGTAGAACATATGTATTGAAACACTTAACAAGTACTTGGGAATCATTGATGCTTATAGAGCGGAGCATAGCATACATCGCTTTAGTAGCCTTCATAGTTCGTTCAAGAATCGCGTCATGTCTGCGAAGAGATGGTACTAGTTGGACTCCAAGGTCTCTCACTTGAGTAGATACTTTTAAAACACAGTTATTTAGGTGATAATTGAAAGGAGGAGAAGTTTTGCCTAAGCGTAGATGATAGGTCTTGTTCGAAGATAAAGAAAGATGGTTGGCTACGCACCAATTATACACATTATCTAGACAATTCTGCATTTCGATAGTTCGTTCAGTTATATTGTGAGCACTGTGAGATACATATAACTTAATGTCATCAGCGTATGCTTGATAGCGTATATTCGGATAAGGGCTAAGCACATAATTCAATTCGCTAATGTATAGAGAAAACAGAAGTGGTCCTAATACGGAACCCTGTGGCACGCCAGATGTCACAGGTTGAGGAGCAGATATTGTCTTGCCCATTCGTACAGAAAAAATTCTACCGTCAAGAAAAGATTCTAGCCAAGACATCAAAGATAGGGACAAACCGAAACGTGCAAGTTTTGTCAATAACTTAGGTATACTTATCGTATCGAAAGCTTTGGTAAAATCTAGATAAATCACATCGATAGATAAGCCTTTACTGATATCTTGTGTCCAGTCGTCTTCACAGACTAAAAGATTAGTAACAACAGAAGCACGGGAGCGAAAACCATGTTGATTTTGAGGTAACAATTCGAATTTCGCTAAATGTTCATCGATGATAGCTCTTATCAGACGTTCCACGACTTTAGAAGCAGGGGAGAGAATGGATATTGGTCTATACGAGGACGGTAGGGAAGAGTCTTTCGCTGACTTAGGGATAGCAGTAATCAGAGAATGTTTCCATACGGAAGGTGTCTTACCAAGCCATAAAGAGAAATTGAAAATGTGAGTGAGCGGAAGAGCGAGTGATTTGGCACACTTTTTGAAAACTATTTGAGGAATTCCATCCGCACCGACGCTACCAGTAGGTTTGAGCTTGGAGAGAACTCGGTAAACATTACATGGCAAGAACAAATGATCATCTGGTTGGGGAGGAATAGAATCACCGTAGATTGGAGGAGGAAAGCCATCGTCTTTAGTGAAAGAAGATACAAACTCGGAAGCTAATAATTCACATTTCGAGAGAGAATCAACAACAGTACAACCAGTAGCAGTTTTCAAACAACGTGGGGGAGCTGATTTAGGTTTAGGTTTAGTGAGGGAAGCAATATGGCGATAGACTTGAGCCGTTCTTCATATTTCCTACAATCACATTCATGTTCCCGATGTATCATTAGTGAGAACTGGAAGCCACAGAGATGCACACTACGTTTTGTAAGGTCTCTATGAAAAATTAACAAAATAAAAAAGATATCGAGGCAAGTTCTAAATCTCATTTTAACCTAAGATGTAGAACTAATCGAGGATTAAAAAAACTAAAGGAAGTATAAAAAAGTTCTTGAAAAACTGCATGAATAACAACAAAAACGAACTTGTTTCAATTTTTGATCATTCCGAAGGAGTTACTAGAAGTTAATGAGAGGAATTTAACATTAAAACAGAAATGTTTCCTCTTTAGGTCTCGCCACATTGAACCTTAAATATTCATTTGCATATAGAACAACAATCTATTTGAACAAGCTCGGTGATTTCTGTCTGTGTAGCTATACTTTTATGTCTTCCGAATCTATTAGGTTTTCTAGAAATTGATATAAATTATCTCTGATTTAAAGAAATAGTCCGCCTCTTCTCCTACCCTTCCTCAGATCCAGATCAGCGCACCAGACCTAGTTGCCTACTGGTCCGCTTTCCGGTATATCCTCAGTCTTCTTTCTGAGAGCCAGTCCCTCCCTGGGGTGAGATGCACTGCCTGGTTGCGGCTGTTTTGCCTCCTGGGGAGTGTTTGCCTTCCCCTTACTTCTCCCCGTCTTAGCATTATTTTCCTCGAAATTTTACTGTTGCTTTTAAAAAAAATATATATTATTCACGCATATTTTCTCTCTGACATTGATATAACATCTTCTTGATGTATGAATAAGATATAACATCTTCTTGATGTATGAATAAATATATAACATCTTCTTGATGTATGAATAAATAAATAAATTGAAATGATTCAATTTACTTCGTTCATCCCACAATGGATTCGGTGAAGTGAAATGCGTACATTTAAAGATGACTAACTTTAAATTTTTTTTTATAAACTATGTGTTTCTTAAAATTTTCAATACAAACACCAGAGAACTCCTCTTATCTCGACACACGGTATAAAAGAAAGTTTTTTGCAGTGGTAAATCGTCTGATTTGTTCCCCAACATGTTCCCTTGCGCTTATATGTTTATAGGAATATAAACAGAAAATGAAAAATATCATAGTGATTTTGATTTTTCTATACTAAAAACGGAGAAAAACTTCATTTAGTTAACTAGAGCCTTCTTTTCTACATATTATGAATTTATCACTACTTTCATATTTGAAAATTCTTATTCATATTCATCTAGGCCGATGATTTGTAAGTTCTGATATTAAAAAAGCAACTTCGAAGTTATCGGACGTCAATATAATCTGTTAAGATCAGGGCTGGGAAAAAGTCCAAAAATTTCTTAAAAAAAGGGTTTTTTTGGAGCTAAAAACTCAAAAATATCAAAACATTTGGTTTTTGTCGAGTTTTTTAAGTTTCTGAGGCAAGTTTTTTTTTCAAAAATAGTAAAAAAAACCAAAAAATTAAAAAAACCGACAATCAAAAAAGCCCAACCCTGATCACGACACTTTGTTTAATTTAATTCAATTAAATTCCTTCGCTTTGTAAGAACCCATATCCTAAGTGAGAATAAACAGTACTTTTCTCGCGATCCTCGAAAATTTCTAGAGAGATTTTTGATTCTCGAAATTCTTAGACAGAGTTCAGATTTTCGATTAACATCTCGAAATTTTTTGATATATGTTTGAGGCGTCTTTCAGTAGGCTTCCATGCGCTTTCGGGGTATCTCCTCAGTGCTCTTCTTTTTTTTTAAATTAAAAGCTCTTCTACACACTTAGCTTATACCAGAAAGAATCTGAAGGTTGTGGGAATCCGGTTTAATTGCCCTATTTGTGTGAATGGTCTCTCGTTGTTTGTGTGCGCATAATTCGTGAAGGAACTCAGTGTTTTTGTAGCGCTTGTCTGGGGTGTGAGAATATTTAGAAATTGTTTAAGAAGAGAAAACTTTTCGTGTAAACCTTCAGAAAATCTCGGTAATGAATATTAAGAAAAAAATGCGAGGCATTCACCTTGAGGTACACACTATTGGTACATAAAGGGTCATTCACCTTGAGGTACACACTATTGGTACATAAAGGGTCATTCACCTTGAGGTACACACTATTGGTACATAAAGGGTCATTCACCTTGAGGTACACACTATTGGTACATAAAGGGTCATTCACCTTGAGGTACACACTATTGGTACATAAAGGGTCATTCACCTTGAGGTACACACTATTGGTACATAAAGGGTCATTCACCTTGAGGTACACACTATTGGTACATAAAGGGTCATTCACCTTGAGGTACACACTATTGGTACATAAAGGGTCATTCACCTTGAGGTACACACTATTGGTACATAAAGGGTCATTCACCTTGAGGTACACACTATTGGTACATAAAGGGTCATTCACCTTGAGGTACACACTATTGGTACATAAAGGGTCATTCACCTTGAGGTACACACTATTGGTACATAAAGGGTCATTCACCTTGAGGTACACACTATTGGTACATAAAGGGTCATTCACCTTGAGGTACACACTATTGGTACATAAAGGGTCATTCACCTTGAGGTACACACTATTGGTACATAAAGGGTCATTCACCTTGAGGTACACACTATTGGTACATAAAGGGTCATTCACCTTGAGGTACACACTATTGGTACATAAAGGGTCATTCACCTTGAGGTACACACTATTGGTACATAAAGGGTCATTCACCTTGAGGTACACACTATTGGTACATAAAGGGTTTTTTTTCAAGATAATATGACGCAGAAATACTCCAGAAACTACTCAGAAATACTGCAACATCTTAAAACAGAATATTTAATCGTGAGATGAGCTTTGTATGATTTGTATCTCTTTTTCTGGTAAGTATACGGAATTCTGAACTGCAAACTGTAAAGGCTGCAAATTACTTTTGGGTGGCAACTAGTCTAAGGACTTTTTTTTCGGATTATCAATGTATGATTGATTTTGAACCTAAAAAATCCTTTTTTTTTTCTCTACCACCTTCTGGAACTGAAAATTTTCATAACACTGATAACACTAAAGAATTTCACAAAATTCTCATTAATTTCTATCTTTCTATAACTCTGTACTTTCGAATTAGGAGTGTCCCTCTTCAACATTTTTTACTTCTTGTTTTGGTTTGTTTCTTCTTACTTGTTTTCAATCTTTCGCATTATCTACTCCATGTTCACCTTGTGAAAAATAGCGATAACAAGCTATCCTTCAAAACAAACAAAATTTAATATCGGGAATATCGAGAAGTTTGTTAGTTCACTAATTTTGATTAATCAAATAGAAAACTAGCTTATCAAAAGTTTTTTGTCATAGAGTTCAGCAACGTGATAGGTTAATACTTTTCCAATTGTTATTGGAAACCTTTGTTCTAGTAATGTTTTATAACTTACTGTCTCCGAATTTGAGGATTATAATCTTATTAGTAACGACTCGATGCTGGGGGTAACTCTCCTTGACCATCGGTCAAACGACTGGGTGCAAGACCGAACAGGAATGCGTGAAGAGGAAATAAATGACACTGGTGCGCGCGGATAGCAGGATTGCCAGACTGCAGATGGGCCAAGGCTGTGACAGAATGGCACTTCAGAGGGCCAAAACGAAAAAGGGGGATTCCAGGACGAAGATGGAGAAACGACTTCATGCAATGCGTTGGAGCCAAGTTTTTGAGAAGAGCCCTAAACAAAGAATAATGGCTTGGAACGATGGCGCTTCATGTCCTATGAAATTGATAATGAAGTGTTTGAATTGAATTGAAGTAACGACTTGGTAAAATTCACGGAGAAGTATCGATGGAAAAGCCAACCAGAATTTTTAAAGGAAAACTTCGATGAAGAATTTTTCGTATATGATTCAATTTTGAGATAAGCCGCTTTTAAATCCATTGAAATTCAAGAAGAAAATCATTGCTACGATGACGAGTTGGTCGGTTAGGAGTAGAGCGTAGAATCCCGAATAGGGGTTAGGTTTCTTGCTGTCAAAATATTTTGAGAAATGACTTACTTGGTTTATTGAGACCATGGTTGAAAAGCTGTTAACTGTTAGTGCAATATAATCTACCTTGCATTTGACGCGTCTGAATATTGTTTAGAGTATAAAAATACTTGTTAAACTTTTGAACACATTGCCTCATTTTCGCGAAATTGAGCTTGAGTAAGAGACTTGAATTTATTTTTGCTCATTCAATTTAACACGCTCTGGTGTTGAAATTTGGGGCATTGGTTCCATTCCATTCGATGTTAAATTGTTTCACTTGGTTCCGCACCGTTTTTTCTTAAACTCAGTCAAGTTGGGTTTACAATGGTTGCGCGCGGTGCAGTGTTCAGTTTTGTGAAATTGGTTTCGCACGGAAAGGCAATCAACTTGATAAATTTGTCAGTAACATTGCTATAGCATGTTATGATGCTAAACTTCGTCACTTTATACCCACACGGACCAGTATTGTACCTGTTCATACCTGCACCATCTAAGAGGCTTATTTTTACTGGGAGGAAGACTACACCAAGAAATTGACGCTTCGTTTTTTTAGATTTAATACCTTACACTCATGCTTTAGTATCCGAATTTCAAGTTAAACCAATTTTATTAAAATTTCGAAAGTTTTGTAAAAAGTTATTAAATGGGTAACATCGAAAAAGAATGAAAAAGTTCATGTAAAATGTTGTTTAAACTGTTTCGTTTTTGTTAATTTTCCATAGTAGAATGTTCTCTAATCGCTTGAAATCGGAATATACCTTAGGTATCCATCGGTTTGTAAAACTAGTTCAATTTGAGGTGTTATCATAGATGTTTTCTTGAACCTTCAACCTCCACTCATAATAAACAACTTCTTAGTAACCATTCAGTTGACCATCTCCTAAAACTTCTGCTTTCACATGTATATTATCCGTTCTGTTGGCTTTTTTCTTCTTCAAAAGTTGACGAATTAAAAAATGTAAGAGAATGAATGGTTGTATCTTAAGGTAGTGTTCTTCTTGTTAACATTCCCTGATTACTGAATGATGATGAAAAAAGATTCTTTCCAGAGTGAAGGTCGTATCAAAAGTGATAAAATCAACTTAAGAATAATAATAAAAAATCGCTCAGAAAAATTTTTGTGTTTGAATAAATTGAGCTTTGTAACGATTTTTTCGATACGGTGACAATGTTCACAAAGTTTTGTCTAACAATCCCCACATTTTCAGGAGAACTCAGATGATAATCGACTGAGAAGACCAATGAAGAAACTTCACGGACGAGCCGTGAGACTCAACTTTCAAGTTCAACTAATCACTAACTTTGTTATCATGTGAGTTAGACAGTTGTGTTGTGGTGGTTTTTCCAAATATTATACGTGGTGCGAAAGGGTGACGAGATGAGCGGATGTTTTTCTTATTTCCTACTGTGTATGGGTTATTTCTGTGTTTTATATATATATTTTTTTTGTTTTAAATAGTGATTCATTGCTTAACCAATCCAAGTTCTCAGCTACATGTCCTTTTTGCTGTTGCCAGATCTCTTTCTGTTTCTCTGACTTCTCAATCAGATTGTCTTCGTTATTTTATTCTAGAGCGTGCGTTGAAGATGCTTTGGTCGCAAAAAAGTTTATCAATGTCATATATATATATATATATTCTTTCTCACTAGAGAATAACCGTAGTTTTTTCACCCTCTTTTTACCTTTAGCTGCTTGTACATATAAATTCCTATTTACTTCAAAGGTTCTCAATACATCGCTGTCAATGTCGGACATCTTCAGTGGTCTTGGCAATCTGGCCAAAAGTGTTACTTCGAACATCTCATCCTATGAAATAAGACGCATCACTGATAAAATGTCAGTATTCCATTTCAGTAAAACATTCAAGGGTTGCTTTTTTTGTAGAGGGCATATATTCAGTATCCGAGCGCAAAAAGCGCGAAATTTATAAAATTATTTCAGTTTCACTTGAACCGAGAAAAACATGCGGCACATTTTTACCTAGGGGGGGCTGTGCTTTCCTTGGGGGCACACCTTTTGGGGGGAGGAAGGAAAGAGGCTTTGGTTTTAGTGTGTTTCTACTACTGTATTTAATACACCATTTACTTTGATTTTTGACAATTTCAGTCATTGAATCGACAAAAACCTGATAATGTGAGAAATTTTTCATGTGGTCTTTTTCTTAAGCCGTACGGCCTCGTTAGCGTACATTATAACTAAGCCTAAGCCTAAGCCAAACAAAGTAACCTGAGCACCCCCTCCCCCCAAGTAAATCACGCCCCCCAAGTAACAAAGTGCCAACTCGAAACACACTGGCAACAGTGGCCATTCGTGACTCTACAGCCTTAAGAGCCTGTCACGGATGGAGCCGGATCATCCAGTCCAGAATCGAGCGCGACCTCAGGTGGCGGATAGAGGGATGCCTCCCTACGAAGAATTCGTGCTGGGAGGTAGCGGGAGAAATCCCGCCGCGGACCAAAACTGGGTAGTATAGCTCGTCAAAGGAGGGCGATGCCGGACCGGCCTGGGCATGCCACCGGACAAAACATCAGCCGATACTCCGCTATACTTTTCAATGGCGAGTCGAGGCGCCAATCAAATAGCCTCTTTCCTATCTCCGGTCAACGACAGGCGAGACGTCTCTACTCCCACCCAAAACGATGCTAGGCCGGCTTGACCACCCACTCACAAGGCCTATAGTATGAACAGGTTGCTACACCGATGACCGCCTTCACAAGGTGCAGCATGACAGTCTCAGGACTGCAAAGGACATCAAAACCCTTCTCCGGACGCATCTTGTCCGAAGAACACGAGAACTTCTCTCATTGTGTTCATAACCAAGTCTTCGATGCGGGATGCTTGCCGGCAACAACAACAACAACAAAGTGCCAAAACTTTTTATTGAATTTTTGTACTGCTCTTAGTTTGATGTTTTTTTTACCTTAGTAACAAGCATGTTGGGAGTTAATGTTTAGAACGATTCAAAAAAAGTTTTCTACTGTTTATTATTACCGTGAACTGCTAAGTTTAAGGCAACTTTTTCCTTTGATAAGAATCGCGTAATTTTTGTTGATGAAGTAGTGTTTCGTCATCATACTCGGCTTCTCTTACATGAATGAGATATATGATGTTTTCAAAGCTGAAAAGGATTCAAACAAATCAAAATTAATTAAGTTTCAACTAAAACCTTTCTTATCTGATTTTTTAGTGCAAAAATCAAACAAAAGTTAGCGGATCTCAGTTTTAATGCGTTTCGCTATGATTTCAAGCATTCCTAGCTCAAGCCATACGAAGGTTTTCTCACAAATTTATTTTCAAGCATCAAATTTTTTTTTCAATTTAAACGCTTTATCAAGATCAACAAGCCACATAGGGGAATCATCGATTATGGGATCTGAGCGTTGAGAGGAGGTTGAGCGAGGCAAGCAGTAGCGATCGAAGTGCTACTCTTCCTCTTCTGTCGCTCATCATGGCGCTACGATCCCGGAGCGCCAAATCTTCTCGGGAAAGGACTATCACAGACGAGGGAAGAGACGCTGCGGGGAGCAACCGCTTACGGAGGGAGACGAATGAAAGAAGCATCAAATATGTACCCTGAAAAGTGATGAGCCCGCCACTATATGTAGATATACGTTCCATAAAACAACGAAAACAAATCATTTTTTCTTTTTTTATCTTAACTGAGCCCTTTTCAACAAAAAAAAAGTTATATTTTCATTGAAAAAATTCAAATTGTGACTTTGTAGGCAAGGAATGGTAATGAACTACACGGAGGCAGAGACCCAAGTCCGCGATGCCACGAGTGAAGAGCCCTGGGGACCAACCGGACCTCAGATGAAAGAAATCTGCCACCTCACTTATCAGTCAGCTTTGATGATTGTCTCAAGATGTTGAGCGTACAAGCTCCTGAAAAAATACCGTCGAACTTTTTCGATCGAAAACAATCTTTTTGTCGAACTTATCGCAATTTCTATCAGAATTAAAACTATTACCTGTGTATATTCAGCATTAAGACATACTTTATTTACGGCCAATAATGTTTTTTTAAATATTAAAGTTACATTTATATCACTTTTTTTAACCTCTAGAACGAGTCAACCCTCAGCTGTTGTGAACTTTCCTAGGTACCTAATCGTTGCTAAAAATTCGAAATCTTATCAAAATTCTAGTGTCATAAAAAAATTGTGTGCTGAAGGCGTTCCTAGCGACCAGGCAATATAACATGTGTAGTGTAGCATGAAGTGGAGCATTGACCTCGTTGAACATGTGTAGCATGAAGTGGAGCATTGACCTCGTTGAACATGTGTAGCATGAAGTGGAGCATTGACCTCGTTGAACATGTGTAGCATGAAGTGGAGCATTGACCTCGTTGAACATGTGTAGCATGAAGTGGAGCATTGACCTCGTTGAACATGTGTAGCATGAAGTGGAGCATTGACCTCGTTGAACATGTGTAGCATGAAGTGGAGCATTGACCTCGTTGAACATGTGTAGCATGAAGTGGAGCATTGACCTCGTTGAACATGTGTAGCATGAAGTGGAGCATTGACCTCGTTGAACATGTGTAGCATGAAGTGGAGCATTGACCTCGTTGAACATGTGTAGCATGAAGTGGAGCATTGACCTCGTTGAACATGTGTAGCATGAAGTGGAGCATTGACCTCGTTGAACATGTGTAGCATGAAGTGGAGCATTGACCTCGTTGAACATGTGTAGCATGAAGTGGAGCATTGACCTCGTTGAACATGTGTAGCATAAAGTGGAGCATTGACCTCGTTGAACATGTGTAGCATGAAGTGGAGCATTGACCTCGTTGAACATGTGTAGCATGAAGTGGAGCATTGACCTCGTTGAACATGTGTAGCATGAAGTGGAGCATTGACCTCGTTGAACATTCTTCCTACATTCATAGCATCTGAAAACAAAAAGCGTTTTCTCAATTATTTTCTTAAATATTATTCAGTCCTGTTACGACGATTGTTCTTTTAGGTATGAGACCTTCCACCAAGTCATGTCGATGATATGGAAGAGAATGCTCGAGGACAATAAAAACGCCTGGCGCAGAGTATACAAAGTGAGTTGAAGATACGCGGTCGTCAAACTTCATGATTATACCAATCCACCTTGAGAGAATGTATAGAAACAAAAATGCCGTCCCAGTTCTCACCGGTGGCTTTTTTGTTGAGACCGTGTTATTCTAAAGGAACTGAAAAAGCTTGAATTATTTCTTTACTTTCAAATTTGGGTTCGGTTTTCGCATGTCCTTTCTGAAAAATGAAACCAGTCAGCACAAAAAATATTGTTTGTGATTATTATTAGGAACAGTACTAAGAAGTCTATTTAGCGAGAAAAACTAATTTTCGAATGATCCCACTTGAAATTCCAATTTAATTATCATTTAAAAAACGTGAATTAGGTTGATGTTTGTCTGGTTGCAGAGTCTGGTGCTGTTGAATTATCTCCTGCAGCACGGGAGCGAGCGAGTGATTCAGTCTGCAAAAGATCACATATTCAGCATGCGCAGCCTTGAAAACTACAAATTCCTCGATGAAAAAGGCCGAGACCAAGGAATGAATGGTAAGACATATTTCTAGGGAATGATGAGGTGTTTCTTAGACATTAGAAACGAATCAACAAGTGCTACTCGCATTTTATAAGCTGAAAAGCCACATCAAAATATTAATTTTTTAGTCAGTATTATGCTTATTTGGCTAAATAATGGTACTCTGAAACTTCAAGTTCTCTTGAGTCCTCAAAAACTTTTTGGTGGAAAATGAAACCTCATTTACCAGCGTTTCAAATTGAGATCAGAATAAAAATTTCGCGGCACTCATCTAGTTCGACGGAGGCTCCTCTCCCCTGCATTTTGCTGCACGATGTTGCTCCTGTTCTCTCTCATATTCCTCTCTTTCTAATCCCTTCCCCTGTTATTTTTTACATTAAAATACGTTTAGGCCTAGTAATAGTTTACGCTAACGAGGCCGTACGGCTTAGGCTAACGAGACCGTATCAAAACGTTAGTCATATTTCCGTGACTCTGCGCCCCGAGGGGGGGAGGATGAGCGGAACCTTGGACGATCTGGACAAGTACCAGTTTCGCATATCGCTCAAACGTCATATTTTTCATTACGATACATTGAGTGTTTGAATTGAAAGCAATGGGAAACTGTAAGTGCGTAGGATTCGTAAAGGATTTGAGGCATAGGAATAGATTATTTTCTCAATTAATCATAGTTCTGTCGACTCACCGCCCGTCAAATTTTTTCCACTTTGAGATATTTAATTACTTATATATTTTTTCTGCTATAAAATTTGTAGCTATTGATAACTCAAACTCTTCTACAAAGTTTTTGTGCGGGGCTTATAAATTTCTGTTTATATTTTGTCTCTCTCTCTCCCGTTTTGTTCTCTCACAGTTCCATTCATTTTTCTGTCTATCGGACACCACTGTTCTCAAAGAAAATGGTAGATATCGACTGTTTCTTTGTTCATTGTTTATTCAGTCTTTTTTCTGTGTGGTACTCAGAGCACTCAGAGTCTATATTTTTCTCTGTCTCTCTTTCTCTCCCTATTGCTGTCTTTTTTCCAGCTCTCTTTCTCTCTCAATCAATGCCTTTCTCCAGCTCTCTCTTTCTCTCTCCATCTCTCACTGTCTATCGCTGCCTTTCTCCCTTCCTATCTGACCTCCTCATCCATTTCTTTCTCTATAGGTTTCGTGCGTCTTCACTTTCTCACCTTCTAAAACTCCGTCTTTTTCTTACCCTCTCTATCTCACAAATGCTCTATAACTTTTTGCTTCGTAAAGATGAATGTTTCAAGTCTTCAAATGTTTAGTTATCCTAGGAAATTTTTTATTGATCTTGGGATTGGTCTGCAGAAATAAGAACATGAAGGTAACTAACTTCTGGTAGACTCACTCTATTTTCTTTTTTCTTTCACAGACTCTGATTCTGTTCTCATTCACCGTTCGTTTTGTTGATAAAACAACGAGAAAAAACTTTTATACTCGTATGATTAGACATCTTCTCATAAAAAAGAGATAACATGAACCGCAGTCGGAAAGTTACATTGAGTGTAACATCTAATTTGAATTAAGTCATTGCGTGAACACCTTTATGCTGTATTTTGAAAAGAAAGAGATTAATGGAGTAGTGGTTGGGGAGAGTGACTTCTCGAATTGCAGTTCGGCATCGGGTCAAGGTCGTCATTGATCTCATCCAAGACGATGACAAGTTGAGAGATGAGCGCAAAAGAGCGAAGGGAGACAACAAGGACAAGTATCAAGGATACACCAAGGATGAGATCCGAATGGGCAAAGGCGGCAATTATGCGCGTATGTTGTCGCTCTGCTTGTTGTTGCGACACAAAAAAACTTGTGAAGTACTGTGAAATTTAAGCCACAGCACTTCCCAAGTTTTTTTCTTCATTAATTTGGTAAATCAATGTTTTTCAAAAAACATTCTAAGTTTTATCACAAACATCTTATTGAGAGTATTGCACAACACATATTGAATTCCATGAGGTGAAGGGAGACGCATAACGCATACATCGAATGCACATTTGAGAGAAAAAACATTAGAAAGTTCAGGGTGACGATGAGTTTGAGGACAAACGGAGTTCCTACGACGACAATGCAAGGTAATAAATAACATGTCAGGCTTCTACTTCCCACCGTGTATATCAGAAGTAATTATATTTACAAATAATGCCTATCTCATTATGACTAATCATGGACGGAACGGGAGACTATTGAGAGAGCGCGAGAGCAAATGATGTAAAAGTAAGGATGAGAGCGAATGATGTAAAAGTAAGGACGAGAGCGAATGATGTAAAAGTAAGGATGAGAGCGAATGATGTAAAAGTAAAGATGAGAGCGAATGATGTAAAAGTAAGGATGAGAGCGAATGATGTAAAAGTAAGGATGAGAGTGAATGATGTAAAAGTAATGATGCACAAGAGCACACTTTTTTCTTTCTTTTCTTATTCCATAAATGTTTATGATTGTTTTTACATTCGCGCAATTAAAAATTCGGGTCTTCGTACTCTTTTTTTATATATCTTATCTGCTCATTTTGGTATTCATAATTTTCAACAAAAAAAGTTTAAACATTTGCATTTTCGCTCCAGTTCGTGTTGATCTACTTCTTCTTAGCGTTGTCCCGTTGTTGTTGTTGTTGTTGTTGTCTTGCCCATAGGTCCTGTCGAGGGGAGTCCTTTTGGGATAGGTTGGTGGTGAGGATCCTTTTGAGTCCGGAGAGATTTTCTCCGTCTACACTCGCACCGCAGTCGGCGATCCTCTTGGCGAGACCCATTCGTTAACCGAGAAGGGCAAGAGGTTATTTTACATTGAAAAGTATAGCGGAGTATCGGCTGATGTTTTGTCCGGTGGCATGCCCAGGCCGGTCCGGCATCGCCCTCCTTTGACGAGCTATACTACCCAGTTTTGGTCCGCGGCGGGATTTCTCCCGCTATCTCCCAGCACGAATTCTTCGTAGGGAGGCGTCCCTCTATCCGCCACCTGAGGTCGCGCTCGATTCTGGACTGGATAATCCGGCTCCATCCGTGACAGGCTCTTAAGGCTGTAG
Source organism: Allodiplogaster pararmata (assembly GCA_964056735.1). NCBI lineage: Eukaryota > Metazoa > Nematoda > Chromadorea > Rhabditida > Diplogasteridae > Allodiplogaster > Allodiplogaster pararmata. Next base: position 39,127 of record CAXKTG010000119.1, read on the forward strand.
AGTCACGAATGGCCACTGTTGCCAGTGTTTTTCGAGAGCGTTTTTTTTAGCGTTGTCCCGCGCCGGCCGAGGTCGGAGTAGGGTCCGATGTACGGCTTCTAGCTCTCCAGAAACATCTGTCCGTTGCGTCTTCCGAGTGGAGTCTTGCAAGGCGCAGGTATTGGTTGAGCGTATCCATATATCTTGTCTTCGGTTTGCCTCGCGGGCGTTTGCATGGTACTTCCATGTCAAGGGCGTGTCTTGCGATGTTGGTCGCGTCTCTTCGCATCACGTGTCCATACCATCCAACTCTCCCTTTTCGCATCTTGTCTTGTATTGGGCCACGCCGAGTCTCCCTCTCACAATCGTGTTACGCACACAATCTAGGCGAGTCAGTCCTAGTGTCTCAGCGTAACATTTTCATCTCATTCGTGTGGATAATGTTCTCGGTTACACGCGTTGTAGGCCAGGTCTCCTTCGAATAGAGAAGCACGGGACGGATCGCTGTTTTATACATATTTTCGCGTATGCCAGCTGTGATATTCCTATCACAGAGGACACCTGTAGCTTCTCTCCATTTCCCATTTCCCGTGTTGATCTACTACATACATATGTATTCAATCACTGCATGTCTGCATTCTCTTTTTAGTTTTGAATCAGTTTGTGCGCGAGTCAAAAAAGACATTCCAGGATTTATCTTATGGTTTTTGGTTTTGTTTATTTTAAAAAAGAGGAAAAACTTCACTTGGAAGGAAAGAGGAAAAAACTAAAACGAGTAAATGAAAAAAACGAAGAAGAAAAAAAAGAAAATATGTAGCAAGAAAATGATTTTTTTACATTTAAGAAATTTATTTAACTAACTTCGAACGATGGTCAAGTTTATACAACAATTCGTAAAAATTTATGAAAAAACTTGGCACTATAAATAGTACCAAGTTTTTTTTTTTTGTTCATAATGTGCATTTTCAAGACTGAATAAATAATTTATCGTTTAGTCAGAAGAATCTGCTATGCGATAAAAATTGCAGCTAGTAGTATCCGTAGTGAATTTTTAAATTGTCTAAATAAAATTGAATCTCAAAGTGCTGTAAATAACTAATGAATATTTTCGAAAAATTTTTGTTTTTTTTTTCTCACACTCAATCAATCGGAACTTTAGGGAAAGAGTGGCTCGAGAGGTGAACTCCTTTTCATTTCCTACGGACACAAGAAGAGGCTCCAATTCCCCGGAATTGGGTTGGAAAGAAGAGGTTAGTGATCTTGCTCTGTAAAATAAGCTTCTAGTTTTAGTGAGAATATCCAAAAGTGAGTGAGACGTCTCAGTAGATGTCTTCGTATATATTTCCGAGGTAAGTCGTTTAAGCTGATTCGAAACAAAACACGCTTTATATATATATTTTATCTACATCTTACGATGCAATAACGCACAAATTTAATTACAATTGAAAATGAGGAATGAATAGATCAGCTAAACAATTGTCAAATAAGTGAATAAATTCGATAACAAAAACGATACAGAAATTTGACTTTAATATAGCGAATTGAACGGGGGAAAAACAAACAAACAAACCTATATAGAACGATTTAAACGACAAAAAAAAGAAGTTTAGTTCTGAATTCATGAAGAGAGAAGAGTAGAAAGACACCACTTTTAATTGGGACTTAAAATATTTCAGGTTCATACTATTAATCAAGTTTAGAGGTAGCTTGCTGAAAAGGCGGGATATTCGCATTCCATAAGAGTTATTTCTAGCTGTATTCTTGCTACCCTGAACTAATAAGCCATTTTTATTAGTTCGCGTTGGAATAGTCTCTTGAAAAATCGCTTTTTATCTATTATCGACAGTCCATGGAAGATCTTGAAACCCATAACTAAGTCAGAAAATACCCTCCTCTTGGAAAGAGGAACGAATCCAAGGCGAGCAAGTCGATTGGGGTAAGAAGGAAGAAACCTCGTATTAACTTCATTTGCGAAACATCGATGGTAAACTATGCGAGTGAATTTCCTCAAACTTTCTCTATATTATCACAATCTCTTGCTTAGTATGGATTCCATATATTCGAAGCATAGTCCAAGTGCGGCATTACGTAAGTTTTAAAGCACTTGACCAGTATGCCAGGATCATTAACAGTTACCGCACGGAGCATGTTGTTGTTGTTGTTGCCGGTTGTAGCCGTCATCGAAGAGCGAGGCCCACGTGATATGTTTCTTTTCGCTTCGTCTTTCGTTGTGTATAAGTCGTCAATTTTTTTTTGAAATAGACATCTTCAAGAAGTTTGCTACTTCTCGTGGTTTCTCCCATAAGTCGGTGAGTGAGAGTGTCGTGGGGTCGCCAATGCAATTGAACAGGTGTGCGACGTCATGAGGTGTGGATGAGCATGTTGGCAGACGTCTGGGATGGACTCATCGATACGGTGTAGAAACGAGTTTGTGAATCTGCTGAATCTGGATCGAAGCTGGAGAGTGTACATCTTGTGTTGCGGGGAAGGTCATATTCTTCCCACGTTGATGTCGGGGCGGGGGTCTACCTCCGAGAATGACGGCGCCTTTCATTGATTGAAGTTCGCTGGAGACCATCATAGTGTGTATGGCGTTTGCGACGAGTTTCCCGTTGAGAGGGTCTGTTGCTATGGAGGCTGCGGACGCGACCGTGTGCTTGCAACTCATGATGAGGTCGTTTTTCATGGTGCGTGGTGGAGCATGACTTTCCAAGAGGCTGTGATGGTTGTGAGCTGGATCCATTGTTCTGGCGAGGTATTGAGCGGAGAGCATGTGAAGGTGTGACTTAGTGCGCATGACCTTGGATTCTCTGTGTAAGTGATCGGTGTCTGCCATCTGATGATTGCCCGTGACTACGCGGAGGACCGGCATTCTGGGCGCGTTGTATCCTCTCGAGGGCCGAAGTGGGTAAGAAAGTGGACCATGCGGGGGCGGCGTAACTGGAGATTGCTTGCGAGATAGCTTTGAAGGTTGTCCGTAAGGATTCCTTCTGGTTGCCCCAGGTGCTACCGGCGAGGGCCTTCAGGACGTTGTTTCTCTGTGTCATGCGGACTGCGATGTCTCTGGCGTGGTGCTGAACGTGAACATGGTGTCGAAAGTTACGCCGAGGATCTTTGCGAGCTTGACTGTTGGGACGGTGGTTCCTCCGATGGATACGTCCAGGACCGTGTTGTACTCCTTGCTGAAAGGCGTGAGGAGCATGAGTTTACTTTTGGCCGGAGAGATGGTGAGGGAGCGATTGTTCAAGAAGCTTTCGATCCCAGGTATTGCCATACGTACGTACTCCGAGGCGGTGTTGATGTTCGAGTTGGAGGCCCATATGGTAATATCGTCTGCGTAAGTATTACGTTGGTGTGAGCGCTATCGGATGGGAGGTCGCGTAGATAGAGGTTGAACAGCGTGGGCGAGAGGGCGCTGCCTTGTGGGACTCCGTTTCTGATCAGCCGGAAGCTCGAAAAGGTGTTGGGGAAGAGTGCGCGTCCTGTGCGTCCTCTCAGATACGAAGAGAGCCATTTCTTGATGTAGTTGGGCACGCTTGTGGTCATGAGGAGGTCGATAAGCTTGGTGATGTCGATGCTGTCGAAGGCTTTGGACATGTCGATCGCCATAAGGACTGTGCGCTTCGCTGGTCTTTTCTCATTGAAACCGTCTGCGATGTTCTTTGTGAGCTTCAGGAGTGCCGAAGTGGTTGAGCGGCCCGCCGTGAATCCGTGTTGGTGTTCCGCGGTGGTATATGGGACTGGATAGTGTTGAGGAGTAGGCGTTTCAATCACTTTTGCGACGGGGGAGAGAAGAAAGATCGGGCGGTAGCTTGAGCTGACGGTGGCTTGCTTCTCCGGCTTCAGGAGAGGGATGATGATCGAGGACTTCCATATCATAGGGATCCGGTTAGTGCGTAGTGTGAATCGTTGATGAGGATAGTGAGAGCGTTGATTCCTCTGGGACCTAGGTTTATGAAGGAGGTATTGGATCAAGGCCGTCTGGTCCAAGGGCCTCATCGTCTGCCTGTTGTACTTGGAGGTTGTGTACGAGACTGGGCGGGTGAAAGCCTTGTTGAAACGGTTGGCGCATTCTGTGGCGGATGTCACTGGGTCTTTATCGAAGCATATGGCGCAGTTGGGTGGGGTCTCCCTTTGTTGTTTAGCATCTTGATCGTCTTCCATAACTTGTTGCTGTCTCTTTTAGGGTCGAAGCTCTCCATGAATTGTCTCCAGACTTCTCGTGTGTTCTTGTCTGTGGCTTTCCTAATGTTTTGTTGAGGTTGTACATCTCAGGGCAGAGCGGGTCGGATTCTCTCAAAGCGCCACGTTGGACATCCAGTCGCGGATTTCCGAAGTTAGCGCTGTTTCTCTCTTGTGTATTCGACCGCGTGGTATTGTGCTGGCAGCTGCTGATAGCAGGATCTTCCGTAAGAAGAGCTCATCTTGGGCGGCGGGAAGGTTAGGGAGAGGTGATTCGGCTAGCTTCTCCTCAACTAGCGATTGGAAACGGAACCAGTCTGCTTTGTTGTAGTTCGCGAAGGTCATGCTTCTGTGCGTCCGGATAAAGTT
>CAXKTG010000120.1:0-32802 GCA_964056735.1 Allodiplogaster pararmata
CTCCTCACCGTTCAAGTCTTCAATGATATAAACAGGAGGATCCTTGTATAATAATTTTTTTATTCTGAAAACTTCTAATGTGAAGGTGTTTTTATAACTTTTTTTGAACAATGTATTAAACTTGGAAAGTCTGACCGTGTCTCCGACACGAAACACATGTTGAGGAGTTTTATACCTTTCTTCTCCGTATAGTTTTCGCCACACTTTCTCCATGTTTCCATGATTAACATCAGCGGGTGGTATGCCTCCGATAGATTTGATCGGTGAGACATTCAAACCATGTACTACATCTTGTAGTACATCTATCCAACAATATGTATTATTCTCAGAGAACACACGATACAGACGGGTTTTAACCCGTTTCACAGCGTTCTCAGCAAGCGCACACTTCACATTATGGTTCTTTGGTTTCTTGTGTATTATCTCTTTTTCACTCAAAAGTTTTTGAAAATATGTATTTAAAAACTCTTTTCCCTCGTCAGTGTATAGTCTGAACGGAATTCTTCCGCTAGAGTAAAGTATACCATTATAAGCAGTCGCAGTTTCTTTTCCAGTTTTGTTTTTGAGAGGTGCACACATCACAAATCGAGAGAGGACGTCAACAACAACGAGAATGTATGAATATCCCTTGTTATACCTCTTCAGGTCAATAAGAACAGCAAGATCAGCTTGATGATCGCTGTCAAGCCCTGTCGACTGAATTTGGCCTGTTTTGAACTTTGTTCTAGACGGATAATGGGCCGTGTATGTATCACTTTGATGCAGAAATCTCTTCACTTCTTCACGAGTCACCTTAATTCCGGCATTATTGGCTGCTTTTAGCAAAGCATTCACTCCTCTAAAACCTCCGGGGTTTTGGGGGTCTGAATATATCTGCTCCAATTTATAGTCTACTGACTTGAGAACCATTTGCTCACAGCAAAATCTGACCGGTTCTTGTTCGCAATCTGCTCAACAGGGAATCCTGTGGATACAAGTGCTCGAACAAACTCTTCGCTACCCATAGGAGGTGTCGAACGACTCCGCCATCTATTAGAGAGATCCGAAATTATCGGCAAAACGTCAAATTCTTCATTTTCCAAGTCAATTTTCCCTTTGTCGTTTATTATAAAAATTTCGGGAAATTTTCTTAAATGTTCAACTATCAAATCAGCTTTTGACTTTACTGTAGCATTTGTGAATTTCAATTCATCCAAATAAATTTTCTCTTTTTTCTCTTCTTTTATTGTCTCAGGTTTAGTCGATAAGTTTTCAGAATTCAGGGTTAAAGCATGAGTTTTTATAGAGGAAGGTGTTGTTTCTACACTATCAGCATTAGTTGGAACGTGAGTCGACATCTCTCCCTGCCAATTTTGTTCTGCATCTTGATAATTTATATTTTTATGAATAGTTGACGTGAGTTGCTGGAGAAGGGCTTGATACAATCTCAGACGTTTATCATCACTCTCTGTCGAAGAGAGCAAACTGCGTAATTCTCTCTCTATTCTTTCAATTTGGGTTTCCGGTTTGATGGAAGAGAGCGCCGCTAACCTTTCTTCAGGCACTAACACCATTTTATTGAAGGAGGGCATTGGAGAGTAAAGTACTCGCCAGGCTCACAAGTATCGGTATGATAGGTCCAATGAATCCTCCCCCCATCTGGATGAGGGTCTTCTTTGCTTTCTGAATGTTTCTTATAGGAGCAAGTTTACGCATTACTGACGCAAACTTTTTCATAGTGTGTGATGTGGCTGGGTGTGTGACCGGTTCTCATCGATTGATTTAAAGGGGCGTGTCACATTGAGAGACTTTTTCTCTGACCACAAAGAATCACTCCAGCTGATCTTTATCTTTCTCTCTTTCTCTATTTATCTTTCTTTCTCTCTCTTTTTTCTCTCTCTCTCTCTTTCTCTCTCTCTCTCTTTCTTTATCTCTCTCTCTTTCTCTCTATCTTTCTCTCTCTCTCTCATTTCTCACCCTCTTTTATCTCTCTCTCTTTTTATCTCTCTCTCTCTCTCTCTCTCTCTCTTTATACTCTGTCAGATTTTTTTTCTCTGAATCTCTTGAAAAACATAACCATCCATGATGCTTTTATCTGCGTCTCTCAATATTACATGCTATTTTCTTTTACGCTCTCTAGCGTTTTTTCTCTTACAGTGTAGTCTTTCTCAGAAAGACATACTTTTTATACACTCTCACCGATGTGTATTTTTGAATCTTTTATTTGAGAATTTTTATCACGTGTTTCCAATAATCACCGTTTTCATACAAGCATAATCTATGGATACGATCTTGGAAGGAAGCCATCTCCTACTCTCGCAACTTGCACTCTTTGCGGTAAAGAATACGTCATGTATTCTTCCTCTTTTGTAGAATAAAGAACACAAAGATTAGCAACAACATTTTATCATCCCAAAGACAAAACGAAACAAACATAAAATGAACTGAATAGCTTAGTATTTTATTACTTTGAGGAAAAAACAAATCGAGTAAAAACAAATCTAGTTTCAACAGTTCATTTGGGAAAAAATCTATATTCGGTCAAGGGTTATGTATTATTATTTTTTTTTTTGGAAACAACACAACAAGTCTAGAATTCAACATGATTTATGAAGGAAAAGCTGCAATATTCAGCAGATTATTGACAGAGATTCTCAATTTCAATCAGAGATTATAGGGACTCTCTTAGCCCGTAATGAAAGAAGTATCACAACCACTCTTTCGGTTTGTGAATATCTATTAGGAGATAGAAGTAGATCGATACAAAGTTTTAAAAAAACTATTATACCAATGTTTTAAACTCCACTTCATGTATTAGTTAGTAAAAAGTTATTATAACTACGTATTTAATCACCACTTCTTAAAGTAGTAAGTTAAAAAAATTATTATAACACTGAATTTAACTTCTTCTTTGAATCACCACTTCATAAATTGAATAACTAAAAAGTTTTTATAACAATGTCTTTAATCAACACTTCATAAACTAGTTAGTTGAAAATTTTATCATAACAAGGTATTCAATTGTATTCAAAAATCACAATAATGTATTCAAAATTCATAAACAGGTAAGTTAAAAATTTTAAAACAATGTATTCAATCCCGGCTTCTCAAATTAATAAAATCAAGACATCATAAGAAAGTGAGCTTTAAAGATTTTCTTACAACTTCGTATTCAATCAACACTTCATAAATAAGAAAGTTAAAAAACTATTCTAACAATGTATTCATACATTGTTAGAATGTGTATGACCCCCCCCTTCATAAACTAGTTAGTCAAAAATTATTATAACAAAGTATTTATTCCTCACATCATAAACTAGTAGTAAGTTACAAAATTCTTACAACAATGTATTCAATCATCACTTCATAAATTAGTAACTAGATAAAAGAGAGAAAATAATGCAAAACTCTGAGAAAAGATCACGAAGACCAACAACAACATTTTAATTTAGAGAAATCTATTTCAATTCTTTATCCGTACAGTGTTTATAACTATCAAGTTGTATAGTAGAAAACAACCGAACGATTCAAAGCATCAGTTGAGCGATACAGGCGAGCTTACATATAAATCAGCTGAACAGAAGTTAAGAGATAACAACGAAGGTTATCAATCATGATAGAGAGCTTGACGGAATTGAAAAGAAGGTTTAATCAAATCCCAGTAGATAAATAGTAACGTGAGCATACATCGAAAAGAGAAAAAGCATATATTAAACATATGAAATTTTAAATTATAAGACAACTTATTCTCAAACGTTTTTAAAAAGAGCATAGCTTGTGAAGGGGTAAAAGAAAAAAAAAAAGTCTTTCGAGCATATCATTTCATTCAGAAATGACTCTATTGGCAAAAAAAAAAAGAGGCATATATGAATCGATGTGGCACAGAGGAAGACGCAGCTAAAAGAGTGACCCGAAGTGAAACGAATTTTTCACTGTAGTGTATTCTTTTACATTTGTATGATAGAGAACACAAATAATAACTGTATATTCTTTCATAAATTAAGGTTTTATATATCCTAACTATTCGTCTTTTCCGCACTTTCATTGAATACAATGTTATAAATAATGAATCATCATGCTCCAGGTCCGTAATCTCTCGAGACGATCTATGGAAGAGAGCTGTCTACAAACCGCTCCGGTAACGTTCTTTAGTCTCTATGGTAAGAATACGTCATAGTGATGTAATATATCGTTAATGTAGTATAAAGAAAACAGAAATTAACAACAAAGTTTTATCGGAAGCAACAAGTCAAATTAGTCTAGGAATTAATTTTAGAAATGAGAGAAAAAAGTAATCAACAAGAAGGAAAAAAAAAATGTAAAGAATTGAAAGTAAAATATAAATCGACTCGTATCTATCCTCAAATTAAGATTAGGAAACAGTGAGACATCACGCTTAAGAATACATTGTATATCCAATGAGCTCGAGAAGCATCACAACGAATTAAATGGAAAAAAGAACAAGTGTTCAACATAATTCAACATTTCAACCGCCACTTAATAAAATGGTTAGTTATAAGTTAGTATAACATTGTATTTAATCCCCACGTCATGAAATGATAAGCTAAAAAAAAAAAATATTCTAAATATGTATCCAATCACCACTTCATAAATTGGTTAGTTAAAAAGTTATTATTTAAAAAAGTCAAGTCCCTCTTCATGAAATAGTTAGTTAAAAATTAGTATTTTAAAAAAAAAAAAATTATTCATTCCTCACATCATAAACTAGTAAGCTGAGAAAAAAAAAATCTAGCAATGTATTAAATCCCCGCTTCATAAATTGGAAAGTTAAATTCGGACAAAAATTTCGCGTCAAACTACCTTCTTCAATTACTTTGCATGAGGATTACGAAGTTGCGCTAACAGAGATAATTTACCCAAATACTTTCGACCTTTTGACTGATAGAAGGGAAGATGATAATTTCAATGATAACACGATATTTCTGAAAGATTTCAACGGTAGTGTTGGAACTGTGGCTGTGACTCCATGCTCTTACAAGTCAGGATCCGACTTGATTGGACAGATAAACTACTCTTTGAATGAATTCTTCAGTTTCAAGTATAATACGAAAAACATGAACATGCTATATTACAACCCATATACGAGAAAATGCGAAATAACTCTACCTGAACAGATTGGAAGAGTAATTTTTTCTAAACGTTTCGCCTATCTTTTGGGTATTAAAGAAACAATAGAACATCAGTCAACCTACATTTCTTCTCATCCTGTTCATGTCGCTAAAGAAATGATGTTCATTTATGTCAATATTGTCGAGAATCAAATGGTTTCTAATGTTTTGTGTCCACTTTTGAAAGTAATAGCCACAAACGGAGAATTGGGTGAAAATATAAACGTTTCATTCACAAGACCTCAATATGTCGCCGTTCGCTACAGAGACTTTGAATACATTACTGTTGATATCAAGAACGACCTTGATGAACATATAAATTTTCATTCGGGAAAGATCTGCATGGTACTTCATTTCAAGCCTAAACGTTCGGCAGAGTAGGTATGCATGTACCTTTTAATCCCGACTCTTGTATTGACTGGTACGATGTGTTTATTGAGCAAGCACGTCAGAGTGGTTCAGGATTTCGTGGTTATCCTTATCAGCGTGGTGCTTCTGGTTTGGGTGGTGTTCTTTCAAAGCTATTCAGTTTCATTCTGCCAATAGCCAAATCAGCAGGGAGGTCTATTGCTACTGAAGCTGTGAATGCAAGTGAAAAATTCGTTGATGACATCATTGACGGTAAAAATGTCAAAGATTCCCTAAAGATGCACGGTCGTCAAGCCTATAAAAATTTAGTAAACCGAGCAAACGCTAGACTACAGCAAGGCAAAGGTAAAAGAAAGCGGAAAGTTCGGATAGTCAAAAAGAAAAGTAGAGTCAAGGCTCGAAAGAGGTCAGTAGTGAAACGTCAGCGACACAGAACGGTTCAAAAGTCTCTGAACTCTCTCAAGGATATTTTCTCCAAGTGAAAAAATGGGGAAACTGATCGACCCCAAATCTGTTCCATCTACTCGAAGTGAATTGAGTGTGTTTGAGATACCTTCAACGCAAGTTGCCCTAGAATCCTCAAGATGGCTATCTATACCTACAAGTACTCCAATCAACAACTCTGGACCATATTTGTTCAATTTGGTTGATTCACGACATTTCCTTCAAGTTGGTAAATCCTACATTGCTCTCCGTCTCCGAGTCAAACGACCTACAGGTGCTGATAACGTATTGATTAAGGAGAAGTACGGTTTGATTAATTACATTGGTGCTACTTTCTTCAACCAGGTAACTCTTGAGATAAACAATCAGCAAGTATTTGATTGCAGCAATTATGCTTACAAAGCTTACTTGGAGTGTCTTTTGAACCATAGTACAGATCAAAAGCGAGGTTTCCTTCAAGCCGGTGGTTATTATCAAGATGACGAGGAAGGTTTGGAAAGTACCGAGAATAGCGGATACAACTCCAGAGTTGAGCTTTTATCTAATGATGTTGTGGATCTAGTTGCGCCTCTTCATATTGACCACTTTTCCACTGACCGTTTTCTCATTCCTCACCTCAATCTACAGTTTCGTTTCTATCGTAATTCTGATGATTTTATAACAGAAAATTTCACAACAAGTAAACAATCTGGAATATCCATTGAAGTCGTTTCCATGAAGCTCATGATGCGTGCGGTAGATGTGATAAGTTCAGCTGGTATCGCCTTAGAAAAAACATTACTTTCATACCCTGCAAGATATCCTTATCATAGAACACGTCTACGTGTAATTTCGATACCCGGCGGACGTTCTGATTTTCCATATTCAACGCTTTTCACCGATATTGTTCCGCGACGTATTGTTGTAGGATGTGTAGAGCAGGATGCTTTTGATGGTCATTCGTCCAAGAATCCATTCAATTTTAAGCACTTTAATATTTCGGAGATTTCTATAGACGCAAGAGGAGTTACTTTCCCCGCTCAGCCTCTCAAAATCAACTTTAAGCAAAAATGTTATGCAGAAGCTTTCGCAATGTTTTATGAAAACATTGGAGCTATAAGTGAAAATCGTGACATTGCAATATCTTATAAGCACTATAGGAACGGTTTCACTCTCTTTGCTTTTAATCTTGTACCAACTGATGCTAATAATGATTTTGAACTTGTGCAAAGTGGAACCACTCAAATAGCTTTGAGATTTGCTGAACAAACTCCTCCATCCGGACTACAACTCATAGTATATGCCGAGTATGATGGAATGTATCAAATCGATCATTATCGTAATGTTTTCAATGACCAACAGGTGTAGATATATTCATAACAATTGTATTTCCATGTAAAAGGGATGACTGATGTTGTTTAACGCGGTTGCTTTGTCTAATATAGAGCTAAATAATATTCTGAGGAATTGTCCTGTTACAAGGTTCTATTATCTAGGAAGTTTCCCCTCCGATGCAATTGTTGATATTCCCGAGAGTCGACCTTTCTGCCTTATTTTCAACACCAGCAAGTCTAGTTTGCCAGGAGAACACTGGATTGCTGTATTTGTGAATAAGTTTAATATTGCTGAATACTATGATTCAAACGGAGACGAGTGTTTGAATACCCTTGAAACGTGGTTGTCTAACTTTCCTAGAGTAGAAAAGTTTCCTTTTCGTGTTCAAAGTCTTTTCAGCAATGTATGTGGACACTTTTGTTTATATTTTCTCTATAACAGATGTAAAGGTAAAAGCTTAAGCTTTTTGCTCAAATCACTCCATCGTCACAATTTAAGCAAAAATGACTCTTTAGTATATAAATGGTATTTAAATCACCTCAAGTTATGTATAAATAGATGAAGAGAAATCATAGTGCATCGTTTACTTCACCATGTCTAGTGACAAAATTTCCCTCCTTTCTGAGAAGACCCCTGTGAAAATTTCTGACTCATCAACTAACTCTGAGTCTTCCATCAAAAAAGAAAAAAAACTCTCAAGTAATTGCGAAGATTTGGTAACTGTTATGGATACTGGCATAACTCTACGCCGAGCGAGAAAGCGTATTGAAGGAGATACAGGTGTTAGATACATTCGTAATATTGGCTCATTTCACTTACTCGCGGATGAATCTGATAATGTATTTGTGCAGTTTCTACCTGTTAACTAGTTATCTGAAGATTAAGATGTCCGAGTCAAGCGATACTTCTACTCACGAGGAAGTTCATTTCAAACGCAAAAGAAAACGACTGGAGGAAAACACTGAGGTTTATTAAAATTTTATATTATATGTTCACAACATTAACCGTTAACTGTTGAGTTTCCGTCACATGAGCACGTCAACCTTCATGAAGAGCCTCAACAACTTGGAAGGGATTTCTCAGTATTCAGACCGCAAAGATTCATTACTATGGCTGTTTGTAACACTTGCTCCAAACCTACCGTCATATCCCATATTGATTGTACTGTCACTTTCAAATTGTGTAAATCCTGCATTCTCACTAATTCACGGATGCAGTCTGCAATTTACCACAACATCGTTGTCAAGAACTTGAGGGATAGAAGGACATTTTCAAATGGAAAGGACTCATCGACAATTACTCGTAGCTTCTGGTAAGTTTTTTACCCTATAAAAATGAAATTTTAAGTTTTTAGTGATTACTAATCATTCGGGGTGATCTCTAGATGGGAGTACAGGTAGCACTCTGTAATAATTTTCATTTCTTTTGTTTTCAATTTTGAATAGAGGTTGTGTTCCTTTTCCTCCTACTTGTGTGACTAAAAAAAGTTTCAGATGCCTCACATTGCTCTCGCTACCTATCTGAGAATCAAAATGAATGTAGATATTTATGACAAACTCACATTGAGCCAGATGGATGAAATTAATGATTCCCTCGTTAATCTGAGGATAAAAACAACACATATGGAGAAAAATACTTTTTTGGATCATCTGCAATTGGACATAAGGACTCGCGTTTATCATCCCATCACCGTAAGGCTGAAGGTGGAGGGAAGGAAGAAGAGTCTGGGTCTGAGACCAGTTCGAGTCCCGCTCGTTGTTAGTTTTTTAAAATTTCTCTTTTGTGTTTCAAGTCCTTTTTTAGCCAATTTTTAAAATGTTTGTATTGCAGGATTATTTTCTGGCACAATACGACGTGAGAATAACTAGACAGGATGGCCCCTGTTTCCGAGGGAGAAATGGAGCAGTCTATCCGGTCGAAGTATTGCAAGTTGAATATCTCTAGAACGTGTTATAATTTAGATTCTTTTGGTTCTAGATTCGTTTCGTCTTTGACATTATGAACTGTTGAAACTAGATTTGTTTTTACTCGATTTGTTTTTTCCTCAAAGTAATAAAATACTAAGCTATTCAGTTCATTTTATGTTTGTTTCGTTTTGTCTTTGAGATGATAAAATGTTGTTGCTAATCTTTGTGTTCTTCATTCTACAAAGGCGGAAGAATACGTGACGTATTCTTTACCGCAAAGAGTGCAAGTTGCGAGAGTAGGAGATGGCTTCCTTCCAAGATCGTATCCATAGATTATGCGTGTATGAAAACAGTGATTATTGGAAACACGTGATAAAAATTCTCAAATAAAAGATTCAAAAATACACATCGGAGAGAGTGTATAAAAAGTATGTCTTTCTGAGAAAGACTGCACTGTAAGAGAAAAACGCTAGAGAGCGTAAAAGAAAATAGCATGTAATATTGAGAGATGCAGATAAAAGCATCATGGATGATTATGTTTAAACGCTAGAGAGCGTAAAAGAAAATAGCATGTAATATTGAGAGATGCAGATAAAAGCATCATGGATGATTATGTTTTCAAGAGATTCAGAGAAAAATATCTGACAGAGTATAAAGATAGAGAGAGAGAGAGAGAGAGAGAAAGAGAGAGAAGAGAGAGAAGAGAGAGAGAAAGAGAGAGAGAAAGAAAGAGAGAGAAAAATAAAGAGAAAGAAAGATAAATAGAGAAATAGAGAGAGATAAAGATCAGCTGGAGTGATTCTTTGCGGTCAGAGAAAAAGTCTCTCGATTTAACACACTATTAAAAATCGGTTACAGAGTCCTCCACCTCACACAGTCACTCTATATGAATCCTTTTTTCTCTCTCTTATCCAAGTCACTCTATATGAATCCTTTTTTCTCTCTCTTATCCAAGTCACTCTCTATGAATCCTTTTTTCTCTCTCTTATCCAAGTCACTCTATATGAATCCTTTTTTCTCTCTCTTATCCAAGTCACTCTATATGAATCCTTTTTTCTCTCTCTTATCCAAGTCACTCTATATGAATCCTTTTTTCTCTCTCTTATCCAAGTCACTCTATATGAATCCTTTTTTCTCTCTCTTATCCAAGTCACTCTATATGAATCCTTTTTTCTCTCTCTTATCCAAGTCACTCTATATGAATCCTTTTTTCTCTCTCTTATCCAAGTCACTCTATATGAATCCTTTTTTCTCTCTCTTATCCAAGTCACTCTATATGAATCCTTTTTTCTCTCTCTTATCCAAGTCACTCTATATGGATCCTTTTTTCTCTCTCTTATCCAAGTCACTCTATATGAATCCTTTTTTCTCTCTCTTATCCAAGTCACTCTATATGAATCCTTTTTTCTCTCTCTTATCCAAGTCACTCTCTATGAATCCTTTTTTCTCTCTCTTATCCAAGTCACTCTATATGAATCCTTTTTTCTCTCTCTTATCC
The DNA here is from genome assembly GCA_964056735.1 of Allodiplogaster pararmata. Lineage (NCBI taxonomy): Eukaryota > Metazoa > Nematoda > Chromadorea > Rhabditida > Diplogasteridae > Allodiplogaster > Allodiplogaster pararmata. Next base: position 10,641 of record CAXKTG010000120.1, read on the forward strand.
AAGTCACTCTATATGAATCCTTTTTTCTCTCTCTTATCCAAGTCACTCTATATGAATCCTTTTTTCTCTCTCTTATCCAAGTCACTCTATATGAATCCTTTTTTCTCTCTCTTATCCAAGTCACTCTATATGAATCCTTTTTTCTCTCTCTTATCCAAGTCACTCTATATGAATCCTTTTTTCTCTCTCTTATCCAAGTCACTCTATATGAATCCTTTTTTCTCTCTCTTATCCAAGTCACTCTATATGAATCCTTTTTTCTCTCTCTTATCCAAGTCACTCTATATGAATCCTTTTTTCTCTCTCTTATCCAAGTCACTCTATATGAATCCTTTTTTCTCTCTCTTATCCAAGTCACTCTATATGAATCCTTTTTTCTCTTTCTTATCCAAGTCACTCTATATGAATCCTTTTTTCTCTCTCTTATCCAAGTCACTCTATATGAATCCTTTTTTCTCTCTCTTATCCAAGTCACTCTCTATGAATCCTTTTTTTTCTCTCTTATCCAAGTCACTCTATATGAATTCTTTTTTCTCTCTCTTATCCAAGTCACTCTATATGAATCCTTTTTTCTCTCTCTTATCCAAGTCACTCTATATGAATCCTTTTTTTTCTCTCTTATCCAAGTCACTCTATATCAATCCTTTTTTTTTCTCTCTTATCCAAGTCACTCTCTATGAATCCTTACAGGACTTCTGAGCAAGTTTTTTTCTAGCGATGTCGCTTATTATATCCATGATATTCTACTAAAGGTGAACATCGAGGAAATAAACGAGCCTGAGATAAATCCTGCGAGGAAGATCCAGTTGGCCCAAGAGAAGCGAGCGAGTACCATTTGGAGGAATCTCGCACTTCTTCTTCTGCTTTTCGCCTACTCTCTTCTAGGAGGAGTGCTTTTCTCTGCTATTGAAGGTGAGGAACAATCCGTGCAGAAGTCGATGATTGGGCGGGAATCAAGCAAGCCCTCGTCTTCGGTTACCTGGTTATGCTATGCCACACTAAGCTACATACCAGTGTACACAACTTTTTACACTTTTACTTTTTGTCGAGCTTGTGTCCGGGACTTCGAGCAACATATTAGAAAATTTAAAATTTTCTGTAACATGTATGTGTTCCACAAACATTGATTAGTCGCTAGATTTTACGCACCACTTGAACTCGTGCATTTCTGTGACTTTTATTCTGTCGTCCACTTTCTCATTTTTTTAAAGACTGTTTACCCGATAAAGCTGCATTTTTCGACGATTGTAGGTTGTGTACGCTTCACACGAGTAAGTTTTGATTGTTCAGTTAAGCTCTACATAGAAGACATTAACCTCTAAACTCTTTCCGACTGACTGTAGGGTAAAAGTTCTTGTCTAATGTACAATTCTAACCAAGTAAAAAAAAACTTCGCTTATATTTACAAAAAACCGAAGGGTTCAAAATGTGTATATGCTATACCTAGCCGTGACCCGAGGTTTAACTATGTGTTGGGTTAGAGGTTAGATCTGACTGTTTTATCCGGGCAATGCACACACTGCTCAAGGTCCAGCGCGGAAAAAAATTAGAGCAGATGCAATTTTTTTGATAAATCTCAATTTCTAGGTGGAAACGAGCAGAAGTTCCTACTCCAGAAGTTTGAAAAGAATGCGGAATTGTACAGAAAAAGGCGAAATTATCAGCACATCATATTTAGAAGGTTTGGTTCACATAGATACTACTTTAGCCATGTGAAGCATAGCTGACGAACATTAACAGAGAAAATTCAAAGATTCATCAGAATTTTCTGTTCGTTTGTCGAATAAATCTCTTTTTTTTCATTATTCGTAGCATTTCTTTATTCCTTTATTGTTTTTTGGTAAGGTAAGTGATAATAATAAAAGAATCTAGCGATCAAGGAACAAAAATTTCTGGAAAAAACAGAGTCACTTGATATAATTTCATTTCCCTTCATCAAACTCATAATTGAAAACACCCGTTGAGATTCAAAGACATCCAAGAGATGCGATACACAAACCTGAAAAGGGGAGAAACACTGGAGGACATCAAGTTGGAGATGGTTCGGGAAGCTGTCACCTGGTCACTTCACTTTTCGATTAAAAGAATTGATAACTTTGTAAAATGCTGAAGTTTATCAAAGTTCAAGTGGAAACAAAGGTTCTCTCGAGAACAAAGAACTTTGGTGCGATACAAAAAAAAGCTACCGTCAAGACTGCTCAGTGCGGTGAAGTCTGGGCACTCACTGAGCCCACCCAGAGAGTGCAAGGGTCTGTCTGAGCCCACCCAGAGAGTGCAAGGGTCTGTCTGAGCCCACCCAGAGAGTGCAAGGGTCTGTCTGAGCCCACCCAGAGAGTGCAAGGGTCTGTCTGAGCATTGGCGAAAAAGGCTTAAACTTTAACGTCTTGCAGTTTATACTTTTACTTTATCGTTGCAGAAGTAAAAAAAATTTTCGTTTTCCAACTGAATATATTGTATAGTACTATTTTAAATACTCGATATGAAACCTTCAATATGTACATACATGAAGCAGCCTAACTGAACTCGCTGTAATGGATGATTATACAAGATAGCGGCACAGCTGTGTCACGATCGGCACAGTAATAGAACTTTTTCAAATGAAGATGTATGTAGCTGAGTGCTAAAAATTATGTGTTTTGATGTTGAAGAGGTCACTGCGAATTGAAAAAAACCCATTGACGCTACATTCAATCATTTTTATGTAACATATTCTCATATTGATTGAAAACGTAAACACTAATATCCCCATAGTATTAGAATCAGTAAACTTGTTAAGGTACGAAACGAAAATGGGTTTCCAACCCATCAAGCCTATAATGGAGAGCTCTCGGTGGAACATTTGGGGAGGAATTTACTATGCCGCTTCTCTCTACACTACTATCGGTTGGTATTTCTCAGCACCTCCATTGAACTTCCATCGGTATTTTGCTAATTGTCATTCGTTTGCTATAAATTCGTTTACATTGTTCTTTGATTCTTCTAAAGTCCGGTTGAGGCGTTATCTCATTGATTTAAAATTTTGTGCAATAGGTGGCAAATTTAATTCCAACTCATGCAAAATTTTCCAAACCTAAGAGTTCGAGAAATTTTGTAATTGCTTGCATTTTGCTTGTTCATATACAAGTGACATGATGACAAATATTTTTTACCCGTTTTTTTCTATCCCAAATCTAAAAGTGCGTTTCTTGCCTCCAGGCGGGCTCATGCACGAAGTTGGAAAAGGATTTTCCCTGATTCTCCGGTTTATCATTATTTTGACAAATTATTAACTGATGAAACGAATTATTTCCATCTTCTTCTCGGAACCCTTCTATTAAATTTTCAATAACCGCAAGAATAAGCATTATCTACTTGAATATGAAAGGTAACACTGTCATTCTTAGTTTAAAAGATGTTTGGGCTCAAAACCGTCACATTTAGCACGTTCACTTTCATCCGTGTGATGATTCGGTGATCTTTGAGAGTGCTAAAGGAGAAGACCCACTCGGAAGCTCACTGATACTTAATTAGTGAGTATCCAAGAGCATATCATGTTACCGTCTATTCTAGTCAAGAAGCGTTCTTTGTTCCCTTCATGATTTCTTCTTCTTGTGCTCTTTCAAACGAAAACAAGTAATTGACACGAGTTCATAACATCCAAAATGTAATAGCATGATAGCAAGAGTGTAAAGACGAACAATGTCCTGAGAATATTAATTATCAAAGGAACATAAAAATAGACAGAAGACGAAAAGAGAGAGAGAGAGAGAGTGAGAAAGAAAGAGAGAGAGATAAAGAGAGAGACAGAGAGAATTAGAGAGATAAATAAGAAACAGAGTTATAAAGAGACAAAGAGAGAGAGCCCAATATCTAGGCAGAGAGAAAGTGATAGAGAAGAAAAAAGTTAGAGAGAGAGCCTAATATAATACATACATAGGTAGAGAGAGAAAGAGCCCAAAAACCAGAGAGAGAGAGAGAGAGAGAGAGAGCGAGAGAGAGAGAGAGAGAGAGATAGAGAGAGAGGGAGAGAGATAGAGAGAGAGACAGAGAGAGAGAGAGTTCAGAAGAGATTGAGGAATGTATTATATGAGTCTGAGGGAGGGGTAGGAGTTTCAGAAAAATAGAAATAGCGACTGTCTAGAAACACGAAGCAGTTGTCTGTTCGCTCGCTTTATAGCCGACCTCAAGAAGTGAGGGAGGCATCAGTGGAAAAGTTGATGAGTTGTGACTAAGGAACGTGCTGAGGCAAGCTTACATATTTGAAGATGTAGCCATTTCCCATAATATGGTAGGCTATCGAATATAGGGAAAAAAACCAGTCCCGAAAACTTAACCGAAAGTAAAACTATGATCTTTCATGTACTTATTACCACCGTTATGTACCAAATTGGGCAGTTTCCTAAGATTAAAACAGAACTAATCTGGCTAAACCACAAAAAAGGCTAATTCTCGGGTCACTTCTTGTTTGCGTAACACAGAGAAGGGGAATACGAATCTATCAAGAGCTACCTGCACTTTTCAACTCTTTTGGTTTGTATGGAGCTCTCAATTTGACACCCATTGCAATGTATTCAGTACACAATGATTCCACCACCTATTTAATTTTTCCATTTCTCATAAAAATACCTACTTCTTCAGTTATCGAAATAATTTGTACTCAAGTTCTATTGGAAACGTTAACATCTGGAATAGACCAAGAAAACACATCTAGTTATACTGGAATCATGAATGTGCTGGAAAATTACGCCCTCGAGTATATTTTGCTTAAGCAGGCATAATTACCATACTAGATCTCGAAACACACTGGCAACAGTGGTCATTCGTGACTCTACTGCCTTAAGAGCCTGTCACAGATGAAGACGGATCATCCAGTCCGCAATCGAGCGCGATCTCAGGTGGCGGATAGAGGGACGCCTCCCTACGAAGAATTCGTGCTGGGAGGTAGCTGGAGAAATCCCGTCGCGGAACAAAACTGGGTACTATAGCTCTTCAAAGGAGGGCGATGCCGGACCGGCCTGGGCAAGCCACCGGACAAAGCATCAGCCGATACTCCGCTATACTTATCAATGACGAGTCGAGGCACCAGTCGAATAGCCTCTTGCCTATTGCCTCCGGTCAACGACAGGCGAGACGTCTCTACTCCCACCCAAAACGATGCTAGGCCGGATTGACCACCCACTCACAAGGCCTATAGCATGAACAGGTTGCTACAACGATGTCCGCCTTCACAAGGTGCAGCATGATAGTCTCAGGACTGCAAAGGACATCATAACACTTCTCCGGACGCATCTCGTCCGAAGAACACGAGAACCTTTCTCATTAAAGAGAGTGTTCATAACCAAAAGTCTTCAATGCGGGCTGCTTGTCGGCAACAACAACCATAATAGATCTCACGAATACTCCATAACGGAAGCAAAGTTCAAGTCTGTTAAGTTTTTGAACATATTACAGATAGATGGAGCAATTTGCCGGTAACTATGTTCTTGTCGAACAGTGTGAAAGCCTTTAGATATAAAAAATTCCGCCTTTTTGTTGTTCATAACCTATTGAATTCATTCATTATTTCAACTTTTCTCACTTTAGAAAAAGTGTCACGCTTTCAGTGCAGCTGCAATAGTGCTATTGTTTTTGTCATTAAAAATTCTGAATGCGATAAACTATTATTAATATCATGAAGTTCTCCACTTCAAGTAGAAATGCTCGATTACCGGAGTCATGAGAGGAGTAACGTTATTAATTTCAACCAGGATTTCTTCATTCAACCAAATAATCAGTCAAAAAAGATTTTTCTAAAATACCCAAGACGCAGTTTCTGTCGTTCGATCTTTTTAAATATGAGTTCTAATTGTAATGTTTTTTTCACAAAAAAAACCGATTACGGTAATTTTTCAGGGTACGGTAATTTTCATCCCAAGACCACTTCGGGCCGCATAATCTCAATGTTGTATGCATTCGTGGGCATCCCATTGGTGGGAATGATACTATTGGAATGGGGATTCCTCTACTTCACATGGATTGAGTCCGCCTGGAGCCGATTCAATCAATATTTTTGTCAAAGGTTAGTGTTGTTGGTAGTGTAATGATAACGCGGTCACTTTCGGTGAGCGAAATAACATTAGTTTTCTCGTCTGCTGGTTTTTTCCGTGCGATATATCAATAGTAATAGGTGTTAACCAAGCGTCACTGCCTTCCAACTGTGTATCTCAGCAGAATTTAAGTTGACCTCCCATAGTATCGAAAATAAGATTGTATAAGTGTTAATTCTATTGAATCTTCATTGTGCTTGAATCACGGTTAATTCTTACTAAAAAAATTTTTTTAATGTGAATCCTTTAGCTATTTTTTAATGTTTGATTGCAAGTTCTGATTTAATTTGTTTTGTTAAAAGTTATTTGTTGAAAAGTTCAGAAAGATAATTTCATAAATTTCAGTCGTTTGCAACATCAACTGGACCGAAGAAATCGGAGAGAGAGGTTTTAGCAGAAACATATTCTTTTTGGCTGTAAATCTTTCTCAGTCTCAATTTTTTTCTGACATTTGAACATTTTTTCGCAAAATAATGATTTTCCCCTTTATTTCCAACATTTCCTCAATTTTTCAAATTGAAAATACTTACGGAAATATTTGAACTATGAAAGTCACGAGAACTCAACGAAAGAATTGTTTTTTCTGAAGGTTTTGATTTGATCGCTGTTGTATCACTGTGAAACCAATTTTTGCGTCTGTCTCACCAAACATTTTCGCAATCATCAGTCTTATGTATTTCTCGAAACATCCTATTAACTTGATCAAATATTTAAATTTTTGTAGTTGATTTTTTTTTCACGCATATGCTATAAACCCGGTCTCCGGTCTCTCAGACTCCGCCGAATGGGAAGTGACTTGACCCTGGGAACTTCATCTAGCCTTCCTTTCCTTGCTGTCAATCGATCTCAGCCGAATACTACCGACCATCAAGTATTTTTTTCATCCTTCATGCTCCACATAATTCTTATGCATAAGTGTAAAAGTAATTTACTGTTCACTTAACCTTTCATAAATATGTTGATAGATAGCAATATTCAAAGCAAAAACTTATAGTAAAAAATTCTCGTTTTAATGAGAGGGAGGGGATTCAGTCTTTATTATTTAACTTTGTGCTAACTCGATTTACAAATGAAATTTCATTAATCACATAATGAATCATGTAAAGTTAACGATCAGATGGAGTCGAGTATTGCGTATGATAAGAAGGATAGTGAATCAGTGGAAGAAGAAGAGCAGGTGAAGACTGTTCCCATGAAAGCTGCCCTCTTCTTCTTCATTCTCTGGTTGTGGTTAGTTTTTTTCGAGCCGCGTTTCACGGCCGCTCTATCTTTAAAAAATATTTTGTTTAATTGTTCAAGTTAGGAGCATTCCTAAGAATTAAGAAGACAAGAACTTCAACAGAGTCACAAACTTGTGTGATGATGCTTACTCCGAGTTATATTACTATCTCAAAGCAAGGCACGCGCATGCTTGAGATGAAGTACTGACCTAACTGGTAGAGCAGTGGCTGCTTCTTTGGAGATCACAAGTGTTTCTAGCAGGGAGGAGCGAGAAATAAGCTAACACTATCAACTCACTATAACCATACGTCATACCCGAACCCACGCAGCTATTATATAATATACCAAATCAAGTAATCACTCTTTTCCGTTTTCTCAATTCGCGTGGTTTCCTCACAGTTTGGCAGCTTTCGTGGTGCGCCTATGGGAGTCGGAATGGTCTTATTTTACGGCCTTCTACTTCTTCTTCACATCACTTACTACTATAGGTGCTTTTTTAAAAATTTTGTTTTAATCCCTGCTTTCTATGTAATTTGTACGTGTGATTAATAGGTGTACCACAAGAAAGTATGACAACTTTTATATTAAAAAAACTGAACACTCCAGATAAGGCCTACTGAAAAATGCATAAAAGGATGAGATTAGAATTTAAATTAGCGTTGGTGTCGCCAGGAGAGCCTCGCTCAATTCACAGATAGTGTTTTAACATTCATTTTACAAAGAGTGTTTTTTAATACCTTTTTTTATATTGAAAGATGTGAAAGTGTTGTCCTTAACACGCCAACTAGTCACATCAAAACAAACGAGTCTTCATTTTTGTTGAAGACTCCTTAGAATGCTGGACTTTAATATCATGGGTGTTTGGATTAGAAGCGAAGCAGAAAATACCTAATTTGACCTTGACGCAAAAGTGTAAGGGGGAAACTCGAGAAATGAATTCAGGACTAGGAGATGTCGTCACAAAGACTCCCAATTTCATCCTCTTTAATCTAGCCCTCACCATGATAGGACTCTCTGTGGTGGGTCTGTGTATGGCTATCGTGCAGGTGAGGACTTATTTACGTTCTCTTATCGAATGGCTCATTCATTCTACGCTCCAAATACTTAATCCCACGACGAAGCGGGAAACCTTCTACCCTGAAATAAAAAACACTTTGAGGCTGGTAGAGCTGTGGCTGTAAGGTTAACTGCTAGTCTAGGTAGCAGGGGAAAATATTTAAAAGCTGTACACAAACTACGAACAATAATTGACTCAATTTTTGGGGAGTATCTTACCTTGCTCGAATGCAAACCTATGGCTCAGTTGAACATTATAATTATATCTCTCGAACACATTAATACGTAAACTCAAATGACTTTTCTTATAATTTATTCTAATTTCCATACTTTTGAGGCAAAAGTGCGAATGGTGTACGACAGAATGATTCGATCCATTGACTCGCAGTACAGAATAAGACAGGTTAGCATAGAATTAACTAATAAAGCACCGCATAATTTTTTTCAAAGAGATTTATCTTGATCGTAAAAGTTTGAAGAAAAAAAAGCTTCTCACTGCATTAATGATTGAGAATTTAAAAAAAATTCAAAATTTTTTTTTTTAAATTCAAAAAATTTTAAGTTTGTTTTTTTTCTCTAGGGCTTAGGCTTCGCAAGCAAAGCGAGCTCCGAACTTACAAGGCAGTTAAAGCTTGAAATGTTGCTAATCAGAGTTTATAATTCAGAAAAACGCGCTAATTTCTTTTGATTATCAGGGTTTTCTTTTGAAAAAGTCAAAATTTAAATATTTAAACGAAACTAGAATTTTAGGCGAGATTCTCCGCTCTAATTTTTTTGAAGTTAGCCATTTTCGATTAAATGCTGTTTTATACTGTTGCAGATAGATGCGGATGTTGCAGTGATGTCCCTGATAAAAGACGAGAACGATGGAATCAAACGGTTATTAAACGAGTTTCAAATTTGGCGAACAATCATCAACAATCATGCAAAACAAAAAAAATTCTCTCAGGTTGTCAGAAGCACAGAGAATGCAAGAAAGGCTAGTGTTTGCTGTGATGGACGAGCACCGGAAAAGTCTCCTCAGAGAGCGATGGAAGAGGTTATCACGAATGGTCAACAGGTCTCTTTCATTCATCTTCTTCTCCGGTTGGAAAGAAAAATTTGTGAAAACATCGTTGGAAAGCAAAAGCAGTGGTTTCAGTTTCTAGTAATTGTCGAATTTTTGTATTAGTTTTTGAAAATACTTCCATTTAGTGATATGAGGTTTCAGATTACACAATTTTTCCGGTTTCTTCGATTTATGATAATATGTTAATGGTTTCTCAAGTCATAACTATAAGGGCACATGTTTCCCCAAATTGAACGACTTCGATCTATGAAAACTAAAATATTTTCGGTTGAACTAGAGGAATGAGCACGATTGCACGATATGGTATAATAAATAACTTTATTATGTGCACATTGTGATCAACAATGTAACGCTAGCACTTCGATATGTTCACAAAGTTAACCAGAGTGGCGCCTTTCACAGACAAACTCAGACGTATCCAAAGAGAGAGGACAAAATGGTGCAGACAGGCAACAGAGTCTTCGACCAACCGAAGAGGGAAAACGGCGAAGACAGCGAGGTCGATGACGATTATGATGAAGAGGACGAGGAAGAGGAGGAATTGGATGAACGGGGGAATCCTGTTATCACTCCTTCCACCAAGAGATACATCTATACTGTTTTTGACTGAATAAACAGTTTTTGGCGTTGACACCCATTAATATGTGTAGTCATCAAGCGTCACTGAATTTTCAACCCACAAGAGCTTTGCGTTTCTCGCGCTAAATTTTTTTACGCATTTTTAGCGTCATAATTTTTCAATACCTTTAGTGTTTTTCCACATTTACCAGCTCTCAATCTAAAAGCGCCAGATCATTAGCGAGTCTGGAACACTTATATCTTAGAGAAGCATACGGGAACTTTTAACCGGTCACTTCATTGTCGAGGTTTAAAAGGAAACAGTAAGTTCTTCTAAAACGAAAAAAAATCTACAATACTTTCACTTTTGATTCTCTCGTTTTCGTGACATGTTTCGTAGATACAGTCAACAAATAAAACTTGCAATAAGCCCTCTTTACTACTGGAAGAGAACGTGTTTTGATTAGTATCAATAAGATTTCTTTTCTTATTTGAATTGATACTTGAAGAAATAGTAGACGTATCACATCTTCTTCAAACACAATATTCAGCGAATGGTTGCTACGGAGATGTTTCGCTAAAACATTTCTAACGAATTGCGCCTCTGTCTGTCTCAACCTCTCCTTGTAGTGCTCACGCTATTTTCGTTTTTTGTTTTCTCTTACCATTCTTTTTCCATTTTTTCTTTACGGAAACCGAAATCGTTTCAATCAATGAAGTTTATTGACTTTTTGTCATTGTGTAGTAAATTTTTTTTAACTGATTTGGTTGTTTTCTACTCTAATTAATGGTAATTTCACCGCGATCACGGCAATAGTAGAAAGTCTTTTTGTCTAGCTCTCTTTCTTCTTTTCCACAGTAAATGTACTGCCTCAAACAATTTTGTGGTGTGATATCGTGATCATTCAAAAAGTTCCTTTTTGTATTTGCAAAGTTCTTATGTTACATGGATCTCATATCACTAGCAAGTCTTTCTTTTATTTGTGAATAGAGTGAAGTTCGATTTGATAACTGATTGATAAAATAGATTTTGAGAACTCGTTTATATGTTGAAGAGAGACACTTTTGAAACGGGTTGGAAGATAAATAAAATTTGCGGTCGAACTTAGATATTCTAAAAAGACTAGAGAGTTTTAGAATAATAACTCTAACGTATTTACAAGTTGTCAAAATTGCTTCAAATATTCTCCTTATATGCTTTGTTTTAATTCTTCTACGACCTTAATGTAAATATAATATATGACTGTTCATCGGACTTTCAATAAAGGTGACGTCAACATAAATATGACGACTAGGAACTGACTGTTAAATATTGGTAGATTACTTAAAAATGACAGGAACAGTCACTGAGGATGAATTCTACCCTGCGAGGCAGTGAGAACCACCGCAGAATCGGCCACTCCTCTCGACCATCGCATCAATGAGATTGTTGATGAAGTTGAAGCCAGTCTTGAGTTGGTCCTTAGCCGAGTCCGACTTGTCAGCGATGACCTGCGAGGCAACCACGAGAATGATACATACAATCGGTTCGAGTACTTAAAAATACTTCCTCACCTACCTTACCCTATGCGAACCTGCCTTAGTTGAAAGATTTATTCAACTAAAACCATTTTTAGCGCATATCAAGGTATTTACCTCACGCCTTGGCCTTGATGCTAATTCCCTCTCTATTAGACTTTATACCTGTCTCGTTAAACATGTCGATAAAGTTTCATTATTATTACTTATAGAATGCAGTGAACATTATCATACAATATTATGTATTCATCAAGTACAAAATGATTGATCCCCTCATATTCGCAACAATAGTCTATATTTTAGGTCTTGAGTTCATGTGAATGAAGTTCTCATAGGAAGACCAAACTTTATCAAGAAGAATAATCTAAACAATAACAAACGTTAGTGAAGATAGTTTAGCGTAACTTTTCTTCATGTTCACTTCTTTTCCGAAACCAGTTTAGATGAGATATCTCGACTCCGTAGGTTTCATAGAAGAAAAAAACCATTGTCAAAATAACTGAACTTAACTGGGGAAAAAACAAACCTTGCGGCAGCCAACGTTCAGCATGGCTTCCATGCCCAAGTTCTGGCCTGCGGGATTCTGTTTGATGCAGGTTGTGAGGGCGGAGTCTATCACTTCCACCCAGTCATTCAATGGCGTCACCCTGTGAACCATATTTCGTGAGAATTACTTGAAAGTACTCCATAACCTGGCAACACTGCCTTCAAGCTGTTTAACTGAGAGTTGTGATTCTTCCATACTCTTTAATAAAATTCCGTAATCACATTTCCACCTATTAAATTGTTTTTTCATTAAATGAGGACTAGGTGAGAGAAACATTTGCTATAAACTTTTCCCTGCAGCGCTGAAGCTGTTGTAGGAAATAAACTGGAAATTTGTGAAACAATATTATAACATACCTAAAAAAAATTTTACAAGTTCAAATTAGACTAAAACTTCATTATTGAATTGAAGGAAGGAAATAAAATTTACGAGCAAGAATTCACGGGGTATTTCTTGTCTTTCATACCAGAAGTCACAAATTGCTAAACTGACATTTGCTTCTTAATGTTGGCGACACATTGCTCAACGCGGCTGGACGAGCCGATTGCGAGGCCGCCACCCCGGAATCCGGGGCGGAACTGAAAAACAGAACACAATTTTTTCAAACAATACACTACAGTGTTCTCGTTAGTATAGGGGTAACGCGATCGCTTCCGGTAACATAGATACAGCTGAATTCTATCCCCTCCTTCGGAATAACTTTTACTTGTGAGATAGCTTTATCATTATGGACTCTAGATCCCTTTTCTTTGTGTTATACCACAGACTCAAAACAAAGAATTCAAAACCTCTTAACAGATAATAACCTTGTGTCATACGAACGCTTTTTCAAAGCTATATATATATGAAATCATCGCCTCCCAAAAAGTGTTCTCCTGATTAAATTTTCCACAAAAATCATCAACACTGAGGAAATTTCGGAATCTTGAAAAAAACTTGCAAACCTTGCGAATCTTTTTGACAGTTTTCATTATCTTCAAAAGTGGACCGACTGCTGTTTTTGATCAACTTCGACTAACCTCATCAAATACCATTGCGATGGAGGAGATTCTTCTCTTGAGGTCATCCCTGCTCTCGTTGATGCACTCACAAACAGCTTTACGAGTCTCTTGAATCTTGCCAGCACAACTGCCAGTTGCGAGACGGGCATCACACGAAGCGACAACTCAACATCATTTACACAATGAGTCGTACCGTTGTTTTCGAGTCAGCCAAATCATTTAAACAGATGAATTCATAAATATCGTTCTGCAATGTCATAGAACCTGTATTTATTAAACACGGCTCGACCCCTTAATATATTTTAAACGACCCTTTTTTAACGGTAAGAATAGCTGGAACAACTCCTGCTTAAAATTTTAGTGTTAGAGAAATTTATTTTGTGTTGCTTCGAATAGAGTGCTATCGTACGCTTGCAATGTTGTCCGAGGTATCCAACGAAGGGATTGGCGAGGCAGTTCTGAGTGGAGCGAGCTCTGGAAGGATTTCTCTCGGCGCAGAACGCGATGCGAGCATGGATGAGGATGTGATCCGAGAGCGAGTTGATTCTGAGGCAAAATATGAAACCATTTAATGAAACCCAGCTTACTCTCAGAAAAAAACTCTAGCCGTTGATTCATCTCTACATAGTTCAATTAAGCCTTTTATCGTAAAAATGACTAGGCTCTTATTTCCTTCAATTTTTACAGTAAGTTTTCCCTGAGATTATAGCGAAACTTATGAAGAGTAATATCAAATAATTCCTTCTCGCTCTCGACTTTTAAAATCCAATCAGATTTCTGTGTTAACATTCGAAACTTTCGAATAAATTTAAACACTCAGTTGAAAAGCTCGTTATTTCTTCATGTTCAGAATTTTTTGTACTTGTTCGGGAGAAGTCAAATACTTCCTTAAAAGTTAACTCTGTTTTTATATGAAAAAGTTGATAGAAAAAGATACACTTCTTCTTTGTAAGCGTAGGAGCCTTCCTCCAGATCTGGAATGTCGGGGACGCCTGCGAAGTTGGCGATTTTACGCTGCAGGCAGTAGCCGGCTTCCCGCCCAATTGCTGCAAGCGATGTGTAAACGAAGGAACGAACCAGTCTCGCAATGAACCGTGCAAAAACGGGTTTATGGGGCGAGAACCAAACGCATGTCTATGCTTTCTGAGTAATTCTTTTAATCACTGCTGAGCTGTCAAAACGCACAAACTTATGCACTTTCGAAGACTCCTTGACAAAAAGCGGTCTTGACATTTCCAGCCATCAGCTTCTTCCAGCAAGAAAAATTTTTTTTAACAATTTTTGACTATGTTAAACAAACCAACAAACAATTTATTAAAAACTGCTTCAAGCAATTTTAACTTGAGATCTTTTTTTTCTTTTCCACGGTCTTATCACGGTAAAATTCGAGCCTTTGTCCTTTCAAAACATTTTAGCAAAACTAACCTTTCATTTAACTTGAGACAGAAACAAATTCTAAAAGGGTGCAATACAATCGGCTTCAATAAGGTTTGAAAATACTTTTTAATCAATACTCGGGAAATGTGTTTAGATCGTATTGAATGCACGCAGTTTAAAGTATGGTTAAGCTTTGAATGGTACAATTATTCAAAGAGTAACCACTGCTTTTAAAATATCAGGTCTTAATCTTAATTTTAGAAAGGCGTGTAACCTGTTGCAAGCGGAATTAGGCTCGAGAAAGTTTCTTATTATTGAGTATTGTTATTTTTTGTTTGTTTTTATTATTAAAATTGCTATCAATTGACAGAAAGAACTTGCCGATAGATATTTTGTCTCGAATGCATTTCTGGTCTTCGGCCGGAGTGTTTTTGATCGCCTTGATCGCTCCGGAGGCGAACTGGAAAGCTCTCTTTTTTGAAAAGGGGAACACATACAAAACTATGTTGAGCGCAGTGTCTAGTTTGTTGAATTAAATTTCAAGTTGATTTATCAGAAAATAAAGAGAAGAAGTACCGAATACTACACTGAAATTTAAGCCGAGATGGCGCTCATGCAAAACTTGAAAATTAGCTTTATCAATCAGTCATTTTGACTTTTTAATTCACCCCAACTTTCTTAGCCTAATTTTGAATCCACCCTCCTCCTACTATGCACATTATCTAAGTCTTTTTAAACGAGTTTTGCTCTACCCCCTTTCAATTTTTTTAAAAACTAAATTATTTAGAAGAGCTCCGTATGCACGTACCATTTTTAGTGGGAGATGATGAAGAAAATAGTGTAAGTGTTCTAGGAAAACACTGTTTTCTTCATCACTTCCCACTAAAAATGGTACGTGCATACGGTCCCAGATGTGTATGAGAAGCGCCAATCTTTCATTTAAACTATTTGTTTTTTCTTCTTCACAGATTGCTGTAATTTTGAAGAAAAAAAGTGTAAGGTAAACAAAGCGGAGAAACCGCATGCACAGCGGAGCCGGTTTTAACCTCCAAAAAAAAAACAAGGTCAGTGCTCAGCAAGGAATGAGAGCCTTTTTGCTCAATCTATTTATAATCAGTATCCGTATGATGTATTATAACGACCGTTGTAGGTATTGGACGAGTTCTGTTTTCTTCTAAAAAGAGGTTACTAAAGCCTCTTCCTTTTAACGATGTTTGGGTTACGGTGTAAGTTATTTAAAAAAAGTTTCTGGGCAGATATGTATATAAAAGTCCGCTTGAATTGAATACGAAATGTGAAGAGAGTTGAAATCATGTGCCGAAAAAAATGAAGGCGCAATATATGTACTTCTGGCAATAACGTTCTAATAACATTGAAAGTTATTGTTTCTCTACGATCAAAGATCATCATTTTCGCCCATACAACTCGAAACATCACAGTATTATTGTGATGCACTTTCTGATTTTTCCTTTCCGCTTTCCGTCTGTGACATAAAAAATCTCTCTGCTGACTCAATACAAACTCACCGTGCGACAAATAGTGCAATCCCTGAGAGGCCCATGTCTGTCCCAAGCCAGTTGGTTCAAGTCAGATAGAGAGAGGACGCATCGGTCCTTCCTCATCCCTTCACTCACACTCGAGGCAAAACAGGTTTGTGCAGCTCTCCTGGAACATGCCTCATCTATGGTTTAGAACTCCCGCGCAGGACAGGACTGACAAATGACTTCAGTGATTTTTTTATTTTCGGAAGATTATAATTATCCGAAAAAACAATTCATAATTTTTTCTCGTACACAAGTATTCCTTTTTAAAGAATGCAGAAGCAGGCGCTGCCAAAAATGTTTTTACTTCATAAACGATTCTGCTCAGATTTTCAAAATCAAAATTGTGTGTAAATTTTTAAATGTAACAAGTTAAATATCAAATGTCAAATTTAGTGTTTCTTTTTTCTCATCTTTAGAATTTCATTTATCAAATCCTAAATGTTGAATCAAATTTCAGAATTTTATTGTCAAATTTCGGAAGTTAATAAGAAGCAACCTATTGTGCTCTTTGATTTCCTGCTCGAATCCTGCATAGTTGCTATCGAGTCCTGATTTGATGCACTGCAGGTATCTTCCAAATGTATTTTTGGTGGAAGCGGCTGAAGAGCAGTCCTGCGCCATTGCTGACGAAATCTGTGATTACTTTACTTAGTAATCCATTCAAGAACTTCATTTGCGGACTTAGTTTTATTAACTCATTCAGTTATTTAGTTGCAAGACTATGTATTTGAAAAAAATCATTTGAGTACTTTATTTGAAGATCATACTCAGAGATTTTTTCGAAGAAATATTTTGATGAACTCAATATATTAGAAGATTGTATTTGTAAACCTTATTCAAGAAAAAATATCGTGTCTCTGACTCTTTCATAGATACTTTTTACGACGTCTTCATCCATTGAGGTGAATTTTGGCCCTAATCCAGTTCACCATTCAGCCTGCCCACCACAAAAACTTCTCCCACAATTGCATTGTTACTTTTTTTTTAACCCTCAAATTCAGAATACAACAGCTGAACTTAGAACTTGCTTATCATTCTGATAGAATAATTTTTTCTTGACGTTTCTAACCAGTAAGGCATGAAGTAGGCCTATGCTCAACCTTTTGATCATTCTCTCCTCTTCTGAAATCAGAAGTTAGTGAGTGTTGAACTAAGTGTTAAATTAAGTCATTTAAAATCAAATCTCTAACGCCTGTAATAAAAAGCTCAATCGAATAACTACTTTTTTATTCCTTTCTATTAAGGTTTTGTAACAGAATAAGTATTGAGGTTAAAATAAGAGAATAGAACAAGTTTATTAAAACGAACTAGGTTAACACTGCCAAAAATAGTTTAGTTAACTCTCTAAAACATAAATTTTTCTCATTCTTCACATACATGTATTAACTAACGAACACTGAAGATCTGTCTCTAAATGCGTTTTTAAAGCGCAGAAAAGTTTAGGAGTTTAAATATACAAAACAAAGACAAGAAGGTCGAAAAAGGAATAGATAAAAACGAATGAAGAAAAAGAGGAAAAGTCTCTAAAAGAGAAAAAAACTGTCAAGACAGAAAATTTCAACAACAAAAAACTTTGAGAAAGTAAAGAAGATTCGGAGAGAGAGAGTGAGCAAAAGAAAAAAAAGAGAAAAAAGTTTAATAGAGACAGAGAAAGACTGGAAGAGAGAAAGAAAGAAGAAGGCGGAAAGTTTGAGAACCAAAGTGAAGAGCAGAAAGATAAAAGAAAGTGAATGAAAATGAGATGGAGATACAATTTCAGAGAAAGAGATGTCAAGATGAAAGAATACATATAGATATGTGTCAGGAACTGGCTCAGCACGTCTAAAAGACATGCCTCAGAGGTTGTAATATATTAGAGTATTAGAGTATTACATATGAGTTGAGAAACCTTCCGAAGCACAAATGACTTATGTAGAGAATATTGAAGTTACTGTAGTGAATACGCTACTACTGTAGTTTGTAGAGATGCTCAAACATTAAGAAAATATGAGACTGATTAAAAAATTGCTTAAGTAAATTTTTTTGTATTTTTTAGTAATGGAAAATTTTCTTAAACTTTTCCTTAAAGCTTTGAAATTGACTAAGTGATCCTTGTATTACAGTATCCTTTTATTACAGTATCAATCCGGGTCTCAGGTTTGAACAGCAATAACATAGAAAAAGCGCACAATACAGCTGCAAACGACATCACTTTTTACGCATAGGACTAGGAAATTCTTTAAATGTGAAATTTAAAAAAATTGAATCAAGTCTCGTATTACTGCTTAAAAGGGGGGTTTTAAAGAAATATGGTGGGTTTAAAATAAAGAGGAAACGGGGATTTAAAAGAAAGAAAAATTTTCACGATGTTGAACAATGATGACAAGACAAAGCACTCTAATTCGACCAAGAAATCATTCAGAGGAGTGACTATGATAAAGGTAAGATCGTCCCTTCTTTGAGGCAGCAAAGGTCAAAAAGGCTCAAGCTGACGCCAACCTTCAATAACTAATGATTGGGGAAAAGGGATAGGAATAATAAAGATTGAAAGATGAAGGGAGAGATAAAGGGTATATGAAAAAACCGTATCTCTTCTAAAGATGAAATGGAAAGAAATAGAACAAAAAAGGATACTGAAACCTTAACGAAAACGAACACACACATGGTGGAGGAGAATAGAAAAGACTGAAACAAACCATAGCGAGGAAGAAAAAGGGAACATGAGAGAAGATAAAGAGAAAGGAAGCGTTATTCTTTAGAGAGATGTACTCAGAGACAGAAAGAGAAAGGTAGATGAAAACACAGAGAGGAAGCGGAAGAGAGATAGAGAAAAAAGAAAATAAGAAGAGGGGTAGAGATAGAAATAAAGATAAGGAGATGAAGATAACATAAAGTTCGAACTATATTTGGAGAAATGGGATGAAAGCAAGAGAGAGAGAGAGAGAGAGAGAGAGAGAGAGAGAGAGAGAGAGAGAGAGAGAGAGAGAGAGAGAAGAGAGAGAGAGAGAACAATAAAGAAAGAAGAGAGCTATGTAAAGGGGGGATATCAGTGAATTGGGTCTAACAGGTTATTTCCGAGAGAAAAGTGTCTTAAATCGCTCAACTCAAACACCTTAAATTGATCCAATCTGATTAATGCGTAAAAGAAGAGAAAACAAGAGAGAAAACGACGTTTTCTTGCTGCCTCGATCCTATTTCTATTTCCTGAAAAATTGAACGATTGAAAAAAATCAATACACTTCAAAATCAATAAACTTCAAATGCTTTTTTCTCGAACACTTCGGAATCAACCTTGAATTTTTCGTATTTTTTAGAGAAAAACTAGCATAATTGATAAATACATTACCAATTTTTTTTGAGGATAAGTCGATTTTCGCTAGGAAGAAGAAGTTAAAACTGAAAAAAGCAAAGAATGCATACCTGTTTTTAGGTAAGAGTCATGATAATCTCCCATTACTATGACATGAACGGAAATGTTTTTCGACTATTCCTTCATACTTATGTACATACTCTTTCAGTAGACAACAATTCTGAATGCAAGCGGAGTAAAGCTTCCATCAAGTAAAGTTCCGACCTACGTATTTTTCAATGCTTGAGCCAAAACATCCGTGATTAGCTGATGTGCGTGACTGAAGTTAGTAAATGTCCTACTGAACGGTCTATTTACTGAGAATTAAAATGCTCGAGTTTTCGAATTTCGACTATGGCAAACGTAATCAAATGTTTTGTTTCAAGATTCAAATTTAAAGTTCAATACTTTTTTTGAATCTTCGATGTTGTTATCGGAACGAACTCGGTGACAAGCTAGTTGATAAGTGATCCGCCGGATCGAAAACACTAAAGTTTTTTCTCACGACAATCGTTTGAGCTGAAAGAGGCATTTATTGAAAACTGAGATATGATGTTTTGTAGTTCATATTTTCGATTGAAATTCGTAATGAACTCCAAAGAGACCAAATGAACTTTAAAGAGACTAAAGACGAAGAAGACGAAAAATTCGATGACGATTCTACTTTACTAGTATGTTTGAATGACGCCCTTGTGACATTTCTTTCTTTTCCAAGCTTTTCATTTCTTCGTTTTTCTGTTTTTTTTCGTTCAGAAACTGGTCATTCTTCCACTCCTGAATCCGTGTTCTCCTTGGACAATAAAAATTTCCACCTGATCGACTTTACCCTACTACTCAGTTTTTCAATATTCTGCTTATAACATACAATTTCAGATGAGTTGATGAAAATCAAATAGAACTGAAGACTTTTGGGTATGCAATAAAAATCAGATATTGTTTCCTTCTAAACAGTTATTTATGAATTACTTTTTTCAGAGCATTTTTTCTCTCTAAAAGCTCTGCAAAAGTTGAAAAAGTAATTTTGAAAACTTAACAAATGTTTAGGAAAATTTTTCAGATAATTTATAACAACTGCATAGTCTTTTTTTACACTTCTCATTTTTTGTTGTTGAAGAGATGGGAAAATGCTAGATTTTGTCAAAATAAGCGTATACATAAAAAGATAAAAAGTTAGACATATTAGATGAGTGACTAAAGTGTTTGTGAGAATCTCAGTGGTTTTTTTTTCTCTGAATTTTGATCTTTCTGAGAGATTCAACATTTTGTATGTAATAAGTCTGTTTTGCATATCTCAAAAGTCACTCGAAGTTTCAAGAATTTAACCGAATTTGAAATATTAATGAGAAAGAAACTTATTGGCTTCAATTACTTTTTATTGGTAAAATATCCGCTTAATTTAAGTAACATTCA
The DNA here is from genome assembly GCA_964056735.1 of Allodiplogaster pararmata. Lineage (NCBI taxonomy): Eukaryota > Metazoa > Nematoda > Chromadorea > Rhabditida > Diplogasteridae > Allodiplogaster > Allodiplogaster pararmata. Next base: position 31,335 of record CAXKTG010000120.1, read on the forward strand.
TATCGTGACAGTAACATTCATATCGTGACAGTAACATTCATATCGTGACAGTAACATTCATATCGTGACAGTAACATTCATATCGTGACAGTAACATTCATATCGTGACAGTAACATTCATATCGTGACAGTAACATTCATATCGTGACAGTAACATTCATATCGTGACAGTAACATTCATATCGTGACAGTAACATTCATATCGTGACAGTAACATTCATATCGTGACAGTAACATTCATATCGTGACAGTAACATTCATATCGTGACAGTAACATTCATATCGTGACAGTAACATTCATATCGTGACAGTAACATTCATATCGTGACAGTAACATTCATATCGTGACAGTAACATTCATATCGTGACAGTAACATTCATATCGTGACAGTAACATTCATATCGTGACAGTAACATTCATATCGTGACAGTAACATTCATATCGTGACAGTAACATTCATATCGTGACAGTAACATTCATATCGTGACAGTAACATTCATATCGTGACAGTAACATTCATATCGTGACAGTAACATTCACATCGTGACAGTAACATTCATATCGTGACAGTAACATTCACATCGTGACAGTAACATTCATATCGTGACAGTAACATTCATATCGTGACAGTAACATTCATATCGTGACAGTAACATTCATATCGTGACAGTAACATTCACATCGTGACAGTAACATTCATATCGTGACAGTAACATTCACATCGTGACAGTAACATTCATATCGTGACAGTAACATTCATATCGTGACAGTAACATTCATATCGTGACAGTAACATTCATATCGTGACAGTAACATTCATATCGTGACAGTAACATTCATATCGTGACAGTAACATTCATATCGTGACAGTAACATTCATATCGTGACAGTAACATTCACATCGTGACAGTAACATTCATATCGTGACAGTAACATTCATATCGTGACAGTAACATTCATATCGTGACAGTAACATTCATATCGTGACAGTAACATTCATATCGTGACAGTAACATTCATATCGTGACAGTAACATTCATATCGTGACAGTAACATTCATATCGTGACAGTAACATTCATATCGTGACAGTAACATTCATATCGTGACAGTAACATTCATATCGTGACAGTAACATTCATATCGTGACAGTAACATTCATATCGTGACAGTAACATTCATATCGTGACAGTAACATTCACATCGTGACAGTAACATTCATATCGTGACAGTAACATTCATATCGTGACAGTAACATTCATATCGTGACAGTAACATTCATATCGTGACAGTAACATTCACATCGTGACAGTAACATTCATATCGTGACAGTAACATTCATATCGTGACAGTAACATTCACATCGTGACAGTAACATTCATATCGTGACAGTAACATTCACATCGTGACAGTAACATTCATATCGTGACAGAAGCAACAAAAATGTTCAGAAAATTAATTCAACTCAG
>CAXKTG010000121.1:0-15880 GCA_964056735.1 Allodiplogaster pararmata
GATGACCAGCCAAGTCAGCTTATGAATATGATGAAATTAAGGTAAACCATTGACCAGCCAAGTCAGCTTATGAATATGATGAAATTAAGGTAAACATGACCAGCCAAGTCAGAGCTCTATGAATATGATGACAATTAAGAGTAAACATGACCAGCCAAGTCAGCTTATGAATATGATGAAATTAAGGTAAACATGACCAGCCAAGTCAGCTTATGAATATAGATGAAATTAAGGTAAACATGACCAGCCAAGTCAGCTTATGAATATGATGAAATTAAGGTAAACATGACCAGCCAAGTCAGCTTATGAATATGATGAAATTAAGGTAAACATGACCAGCCAAGTCAGCTTATGAATATGATGAAATTAAGGTAAACATGACCAGCCAAGTTCAGCTTATGAATATGATGAAATTAAGGTAAACATGACCAGCCAAGTCAGCTTATGAATATGATGAAATTAAGGTAAACATGACCAGCCAAGTCAGCTTATGAATATGATGAAATTAAGGTAAACATGACCAGCCAAGTCAGCTTATGAATATGATGAAATTAAGGTAAAACATGACCAGCCCAAGTCAGCTTATGAATATGATGAAATTAAGGTAAACATGACCAGCCAAGTCAGCTTATGAATATGATGAAATTAAGGTAAACATGACCAGCCAAGTCAGCTTATGAATATGATGAAATTAAGGTAAACATGACCAGCCAAGTCAGCTTATGAATATGATGAAATTAAGGTAAACATGACCAGCCAAGTCAGCTTATGAATATGATGAAATTAAGGTAAACATGACCAGCCAAGTCAGCTTATGAATATGATGAAATTAAGGTAAACATGACCAGCCAAGTCAGCTTATGAATATGATGAAATTAAGGTAAACATGACCAGCCAAGTCAGCTTATGAATATGATGAAATTAAGGTAAACATGACCAGCCAAGTCAGCTTATGAATATGATGAAATTAAGGTAAACATGACCAGCCAAGTCAGCTTATGAATATGATGAAATTAAGGTAAACATGACCAGCCAAGTCAGCTTATGAATATGATGAAATTAAGGTAAACATGACCAGCCAAGTCAGCTTATGAATATGATGAAATTAAGGTAAACATGACCAGCCAAGTCAGCTTATGAATATGATGAAATTAAGGTAAACATGACCAGCCAAGTCAGCTTATGAATATGATGAAATTAAGGTAAACATGACCAGCCAAGTCAGCTTATGAATATGATGAAATTAAGGTAAACATGACCAGCCAAGTCAGCTTATGAATATGATGAAATTAAGGTAAACATGACCAGCCAAGTCAGCTTATGAATATGATGAAATTAAGGTAAACATGACCAGCCAAGTCAGCTTATGAATATGATGAAATTAAGGTAAACATGACCAGCCAAGTCAGCTTATGAATATGATGAAATTAAGGTAAACATGACCAGCCAAGTCAGCTTATGAATATGATGAAATTAAGGTAAACATGACCAGCCAAGTCAGCTTATGAATATGATGAAATTAAGGTAAACATGACCAGCCAAGTCAGCTTATGAATATGATGAAATTAAGGTAAACATGACCAGCCAAGTCAGCTTATGAATATGATGAAATTAAGGTAAACATGACCAGCCAAGTCAGCTTATGAATATGATGAAATTAAGGTAAACATGACCAGCCAAGTCAGCTTATGAATATGATGAAATTAAGGTAAACATGACCAGCCAAGTCAGCTTATGAATATGATGAAATTAAGGTAAACATGACCAGCCAAGTCAGCTTATGAATATGATGAAATTAAGGTAAACATGACCAGCCAAGTCAGCTTATGAATATGATGAAATTAAGGTAAACATGACCAGCCAAGTCAGCTTATGAATATGATGAAATTAAGGTAAACATGACCAGCCAAGTCAGCTTATGAATATGATGAAATTAAGGTAAACATGACCAGCCAAGTCAGCTTATGAATATGATGAAATTAAGGTAAACATGACCAGCCAAGTCAGCTTATGAATATGATGAAATTAAGGTAAACATGACCAGCCAAGTCAGCTTATGAATATGATGAAATTAAGGTAAACATGACCAGCCAAGTCAGCTTATGAATATGATGAAATTAAGGTAAACATGACCAGCCAAGTCAGCTTATGAATATGATGAAATTAAGGTAAACATGACCAGCCAAGTCAGCTTATGAATATGATGAAATTAAGGTAAACATGACCAGCCAAGTCAGCTTATGAATATGATGAAATTAAGGTAAACATGACCAGCCAAGTCAGCTTATGAATATGATGAAATTAAGGTAAACATGACCAGCCAAGTCAGCTTATGAATATGATGAAATTAAGGTAAACATGACCAGCCAAGTCAGCTTATGAATATGATGAAATTAAGGTAAACATGACCAGCCAAGTCAGCTTATGAATATGATGAAATTAAGGTAAACATGACCAGCCAAGTCAGCTTATGAATATGATGAAATTAAGGTAAACATGACCAGCCAAGTCAGCTTATGAATATGATGAAATTAAGGTAAACATGACCAGCCAAGTCAGCTTATGAATATGATGAAATTAAGGTAAACATGACCAGCCAAGTCAGCTTATGAATATGATGAAATTAAGGTAAACATGACCAGCCAAGTCAGCTTATGAATATGATGAAATTAAGGTAAACATGACCAGCCAAGTCAGCTTATGAATATGATGAAATTAAGGTAAACATGACCAGCCAAGTCAGCTTATGAATATGATGAAATTAAGGTAAACATGACCAGCCAAGTCAGCTTATGAATATGATGAAATTAAGGTAAACATGACCAGCCAAGTCAGCTTATGAATATGATGAAATTAAGGTAAACATGACCAGCCAAGTCAGCTTATGAATATGATGAAATTAAGGTAAACATGACCAGCCAAGTCAGCTTATGAATATGATGAAATTAAGGTAAACATGACCAGCCAAGTCAGCTTATGAATATGATGAAATTAAGGTAAACATGACCAGCCAAGTCAGCTTATGAATATGATGAAATTAAGGTAAACATGACCAGCCAAGTCAGCTTATGAATATGATGAAATTAAGGTAAACATGACCAGCCAAGTCAGCTTATGAATATGATGAAATTAAGGTAAACATGACCAGCCAAGTCAGCTTATGAATATGATGAAATTAAGGTAAACATGACCAGCCAAGTCAGCTTATGAATATGATGAAATTAAGGTAAACATGACCAGCCAAGTCAGCTTATGAATATGATGAAATTAAGGTAAACATGACCAGCCAAGTCAGCTTATGAATATGATGAAATTAAGGTAAACATGACCAGCCAAGTCAGCTTATGAATATGATGAAATTAAGGTAAACATGACCAGCCAAGTCAGCTTATGAATATGATGAAATTAAGGTAAACATGACCAGCCAAGTCAGCTTATGAATATGATGAAATTAAGGTAAACATGACCAGCCAAGTCAGCTTATGAATATGATGAAATTAAGGTAAACATGACCAGCCAAGTCAGCTTATGAATATGATGAAATTAAGGTAAACATGACCAGCCAAGTCAGCTTATGAATATGATGAAATTAAGGTAAACATGACCAGCCAAGTCAGCTTATGAATATGATGAAATTAAGGTAAACATGACCAGCCAAGTCAGCTTATGAATATGATGAAATTAAGGTAAACATGACCAGCCAAGTCAGCTTATGAATATGATGAAATTAAGGTAAACATGACCAGCCAAGTCAGCTTATGAATATGATGAAATTAAGGTAAACATGACCAGCCAAGTCAGCTTATGAATATGATGAAATTAAGGTAAACATGACCAGCCAAGTCAGCTTATGAATATGATGAAATTAAGGTAAACATGACCAGCCAAGTCAGCTTATGAATATGATGAAATTAAGGTAAACATGACCAGCCAAGTCAGCTTATGAATATGATGAAATTAAGGTAAACATGACCAGCCAAGTCAGCTTATGAATATGATGAAATTAAGGTAAACATGACCAGCCAAGTCAGCTTATGAATATGATGAAATTAAGGTAAACATGACCAGCCAAGTCAGCTTATGAATATGATGAAATTAAGGTAAACATGACCAGCCAAGTCAGCTTATGAATATGATGAAATTAAGGTAAACATGACCAGCCAAGTCAGCTTATGAATATGATGAAATTAAGGTAAACATGACCAGCCAAGTCAGCTTATGAATATGATGAAATTAAGGTAAACATGACCAGCCAAGTCAGCTTATGAATATGATGAAATTAAGGTAAACATGACCAGCCAAGTCAGCTTATGAATATGATGAAATTAAGGTAAACATGACCAGCCAAGTCAGCTTATGAATATGATGAAATTAAGGTAAACATGACCAGCCAAGTCAGCTTATGAATATGATGAAATTAAGGTAAACATGACCAGCCAAGTCAGCTTATGAATATGATGAAATTAAGGTAAACATGACCAGCCAAGTCAGCTTATGAATATGATGAAATTAAGGTAAACATGACCAGCCAAGTCAGCTTATGAATATGATGAAATTAAGGTAAACATGACCAGCCAAGTCAGCTTATGAATATGATGAAATTAAGGTAAACATGACCAGCCAAGTCAGCTTATGAATATGATGAAATTAAGGTAAACATGACCAGCCAAGTCAGCTTATGAATATGATGAAATTAAGGTAAACATGACCAGCCAAGTCAGCTTATGAATATGATGAAATTAAGGTAAACATGACCAGCCAAGTCAGCTTATGAATATGATGAAATTAAGGTAAACATGACCAGCCAAGTCAGCTTATGAATATGATGAAATTAAGGTAAACATGACCAGCCAAGTCAGCTTATGAATATGATGAAATTAAGGTAAACATGACCAGCCAAGTCAGCTTATGAATATGATGAAATTAAGGTAAACATGACCAGCCAAGTCAGCTTATGAATATGATGAAATTAAGGTAAACATGACCAGCCAAGTCAGCTTATGAATATGATGAAATTAAGGTAAACATGACCAGCCAAGTCAGCTTATGAATATGATGAAATTAAGGTAAACATGACCAGCCAAGTCAGCTTATGAATATGATGAAATTAAGGTAAACATGACCAGCCAAGTCAGCTTATGAATATGATGAAATTAAGGTAAACATGACCAGCCAAGTCAGCTTATGAATATGATGAAATTAAGGTAAACATGACCAGCCAAGTCAGCTTATGAATATGATGAAATTAAGGTAAACATGACCAGCCAAGTCAGCTTATGAATATGATGAAATTAAGGTAAACATGACCAGCCAAGTCAGCTTATGAATATGATGAAATTAAGGTAAACATGACCAGCCAAGTCAGCTTATGAATATGATGAAATTAAGGTAAACATGACCAGCCAAGTCAGCTTATGAATATGATGAAATTAAGGTAAACATGACCAGCCAAGTCAGCTTATGAATATGATGAAATTAAGGTAAACATGACCAGCCAAGTCAGCTTATGAATATGATGAAATTAAGGTAAACATGACCAGCCAAGTCAGCTTATGAATATGATGAAATTAAGGTAAACATGACCAGCCAAGTCAGCTTATGAATATGATGAAATTAAGGTAAACATGACCAGCCAAGTCAGCTTATGAATATGATGAAATTAAGGTAAACATGACCAGCCAAGTCAGCTTATGAATATGATGAAATTAAGGTAAACATGACCAGCCAAGTCAGCTTATGAATATGATGAAATTAAGGTAAACATGACCAGCCAAGTCAGCTTATGAATATGATGAAATTAAGGTAAACATGACCAGCCAAGTCAGCTTATGAATATGATGAAATTAAGGTAAACATGACCAGCCAAGTCAGCTTATGAATATGATGAAATTAAGGTAAACATGACCAGCCAAGTCAGCTTATGAATATGATGAAATTAAGGTAAACATGACCAGCCAAGTCAGCTTATGAATATGATGAAATTAAGGTAAACATGACCAGCCAAGTCAGCTTATGAATATGATGAAATTAAGGTAAACATGACCAGCCAAGTCAGCTTATGAATATGATGAAATTAAGGTAAACATGACCAGCCAAGTCAGCTTATGAATATGATGAAATTAAGGTAAACATGACCAGCCAAGTCAGCTTATGAATATGATGAAATTAAGGTAAACATGACCAGCCAAGTCAGCTTATGAATATGATGAAATTAAGGTAAACATGACCAGCCAAGTCAGCTTATGAATATGATGAAATTAAGGTAAACATGACCAGCCAAGTCAGCTTATGAATATGATGAAATTAAGGTAAACATGACCAGCCAAGTCAGCTTATGAATATGATGAAATTAAGGTAAACATGACCAGCCAAGTCAGCTTATGAATATGATGAAATTAAGGTAAACATGACCAGCCAAGTCAGCTTATGAATATGATGAAATTAAGGTAAACATGACCAGCCAAGTCAGCTTATGAATATGATGAAATTAAGGTAAACATGACCAGCCAAGTCAGCTTATGAATATGATGAAATTAAGGTAAACATGACCAGCCAAGTCAGCTTATGAATATGATGAAATTAAGGTAAACATGACCAGCCAAGTCAGCTTATGAATATGATGAAATTAAGGTAAACATGACCAGCCAAGTCAGCTTATGAATATGATGAAATTAAGGTAAACATGACCAGCCAAGTCAGCTTATGAATATGATGAAATTAAGGTAAACATGACCAGCCAAGTCAGCTTATGAATATGATGAAATTAAGGTAAACATGACCAGCCAAGTCAGCTTATGAATATGATGAAATTAAGGTAAACATGACCAGCCAAGTCAGCTTATGAATATGATGAAATTAAGGTAAACATGACCAGCCAAGTCAGCTTATGAATATGATGAAATTAAGGTAAACATGACCAGCCAAGTCAGCTTATGAATATGATGAAATTAAGGTAAACATGACCAGCCAAGTCAGCTTATGAATATGATGAAATTAAGGTAAACATGACCAGCCAAGTCAGCTTATGAATATGATGAAATTAAGGTAAACATGACCAGCCAAGTCAGCTTATGAATATGATGAAATTAAGGTAAACATGACCAGCCAAGTCAGCTTATGAATATGATGAAATTAAGGTAAACATGACCAGCCAAGTCAGCTTATGAATATGATGAAATTAAGGTAAACATGACCAGCCAAGTCAGCTTATGAATATGATGAAATTAAGGTAAACATGACCAGCCAAGTCAGCTTATGAATATGATGAAATTAAGGTAAACATGACCAGCCAAGTCAGCTTATGAATATGATGAAATTAAGGTAAACATGACCAGCCAAGTCAGCTTATGAATATGATGAAATTAAGGTAAACATGACCAGCCAAGTCAGCTTATGAATATGATGAAATTAAGGTAAACATGACCAGCCAAGTCAGCTTATGAATATGATGAAATTAAGGTAAACATGACCAGCCAAGTCAGCTTATGAATATGATGAAATTAAGGTAAACATGACCAGCCAAGTCAGCTTATGAATATGATGAAATTAAGGTAAACATGACCAGCCAAGTCAGCTTATGAATATGATGAAATTAAGGTAAACATGACCAGCCAAGTCAGCTTATGAATATGATGAAATTAAGGTAAACATGACCAGCCAAGTCAGCTTATGAATATGATGAAATTAAGGTAAACATGACCAGCCAAGTCAGCTTATGAATATGATGAAATTAAGGTAAACATGACCAGCCAAGTCAGCTTATGAATATGATGAAATTAAGGTAAACATGACCAGCCAAGTCAGCTTATGAATATGATGAAATTAAGGTAAACATGACCAGCCAAGTCAGCTTATGAATATGATGAAATTAAGGTAAACATGACCAGCCAAGTCAGCTTATGAATATGATGAAATTAAGGTAAACATGACCAGCCAAGTCAGCTTATGAATATGATGAAATTAAGGTAAACATGACCAGCCAAGTCAGCTTATGAATATGATGAAATTAAGGTAAACATGACCAGCCAAGTCAGCTTATGAATATGATGAAATTAAGGTAAACATGACCAGCCAAGTCAGCTTATGAATATGATGAAATTAAGGTAAACATGACCAGCCAAGTCAGCTTATGAATATGATGAAATTAAGGTAAACATGACCAGCCAAGTCAGCTTATGAATATGATGAAATTAAGGTAAACATGACCAGCCAAGTCAGCTTATGAATATGATGAAATTAAGGTAAACATGACCAGCCAAGTCAGCTTATGAATATGATGAAATTAAGGTAAACATGACCAGCCAAGTCAGCTTATGAATATGATGAAATTAAGGTAAACATGACCAGCCAAGTCAGCTTATGAATATGATGAAATTAAGGTAAACATGACCAGCCAAGTCAGCTTATGAATATGATGAAATTAAGGTAAACATGACCAGCCAAGTCAGCTTATGAATATGATGAAATTAAGGTAAACATGACCAGCCAAGTCAGCTTATGAATATGATGAAATTAAGGTAAACATGACCAGCCAAGTCAGCTTATGAATATGATGAAATTAAGGTAAACATGACCAGCCAAGTCAGCTTATGAATATGATGAAATTAAGGTAAACATGACCAGCCAAGTCAGCTTATGAATATGATGAAATTAAGGTAAACATGACCAGCCAAGTCAGCTTATGAATATGATGAAATTAAGGTAAACATGACCAGCCAAGTCAGCTTATGAATATTCAATTTCAATTCTTTATTCCGCTTGAAACAAAACATAATGTTAAGTGACGAAACAGATGACACTGTCACAAGAAAAGTGAATTCAGTGAAGGTTATGAAAAATGAGATCTAAATATGACAAGAACAATGAGGAACATTTCATTTTAGGAAAATAGGAAAGCACACAAAAAAAGCAAAGAAAGCAAAGCTTGTATCTTCAGTTATGAACTATTCATCAGCAATTAAGAACTATTCATCCGCAATAATAACTTGAAATTCCAAAAATTCAACTCACTCTTTATCATTCGAGAGCTAACTGAGAACACAAATAAAATTGAAAAAAAAGAGGAGAAACAGAAACAAAACATTTGAAGAAACAAAGCACTTGAATTAAAAATGTATTCTAGAGTTGGTGACAATGGTCTCACAATCAAGCTTGATAAGTTCATTTCTAAAAATGCTAGAAGAGCTTGTAGAAACCAAAGAACAAGGTAACTTATTCCAGACATTAATCATTCTTGAGGCACAAGTGCTTGTTCTGCTTTGATATTTACACGGCAAGCATATTCTGTAGTTATTCGACTCTCTCAGCGAATAAGGCGATGGGCAAAGTTTAAACATATTTGAGTAATCTACTTGAATATTTCCGTGCAGACATTTATGGATGAACACAAGATCGGCCACATTTCTTCTATATTCAAGCGAGGAGATGGAAAGAAAATTCAGTCTAGCAACATAACTCATTTTGGGTAATCCGGCCCTTTGTAGTAACCTTCGTGTAAAATATGATGAAATTAAGGTAAACATGACCAGCCAAGTCAGCTTATGAATATGATGAAATTAAGGTAAACATGACCAGCCAAGTCAGCTTATGAATATGATGAAATTAAGGTAAACATGACCAGCCAAGTCAGCTTATGAATATGATGAAATTAAGGTAAACATGACCAGCCAAGTCAGCTTATGAATATGATGAAATTAAGGTAAACATGACCAGCCAAGTCAGCTTATGAATATGATGAAATTAAGGTAAACATGACCAGCCAAGTCAGCTTATGAATATGATGAAATTAAGGTAAACATGACCAGCCAAGTCAGCTTATGAATATGATGAAATTAAGGTAAACATGACCAGCCAAGTCAGCTTATGAATATGATGAAATTAAGGTAAACATGACCAGCCAAGTCAGCTTATGAATATGATGAAATTAAGGTAAACATGACCAGCCAAGTCAGCTTATGAATATGATGAAATTAAGGTAAACATGACCAGCCAAGTCAGCTTATGAATATGATGAAATTAAGGTAAACATGACCAGCCAAGTCAGCTTATGAATATGATGAAATTAAGGTAAACATGACCAGCCAAGTCAGCTTATGAATATGATGAAATTAAGGTAAACATGACCAGCCAAGTCAGCTTATGAATATGATGAAATTAAGGTAAACATGACCAGCCAAGTCAGCTTATGAATATGATGAAATTAAGGTAAACATGACCAGCCAAGTCAGCTTATGAATATGATGAAATTAAGGTAAACATGACCAGCCAAGTCAGCTTATGAATATGATGAAATTAAGGTAAACATGACCAGCCAAGTCAGCTTATGAATATGATGAAATTAAGGTAAACATGACCAGCCAAGTCAGCTTATGAATATGATGAAATTAAGGTAAACATGACCAGCCAAGTCAGCTTATGAATATGATGAAATTAAGGTAAACATGACCAGCCAAGTCAGCTTATGAATATGATGAAATTAAGGTAAACATGACCAGCCAAGTCAGCTTATGAATATGATGAAATTAAGGTAAACATGACCAGCCAAGTCAGCTTATGAATATGATGAAATTAAGGTAAACATGACCAGCCAAGTCAGCTTATGAATATGATGAAATTAAGGTAAACATGACCAGCCAAGTCAGCTTATGAATATGATGAAATTAAGGTAAACATGACCAGCCAAGTCAGCTTATGAATATGATGAAATTAAGGTAAACATGACCAGCCAAGTCAGCTTATGAATATGATGAAATTAAGGTAAACATGACCAGCCAAGTCAGCTTATGAATATGATGAAATTAAGGTAAACATGACCAGCCAAGTCAGCTTATGAATATGATGAAATTAAGGTAAACATGACCAGCCAAGTCAGCTTATGAATATGATGAAATTAAGGTAAACATGACCAGCCAAGTCAGCTTATGAATATGATGAAATTAAGGTAAACATGACCAGCCAAGTCAGCTTATGAATATGATGAAATTAAGGTAAACATGACCAGCCAAGTCAGCTTATGAATATGATGAAATTAAGGTAAACATGACCAGCCAAGTCAGCTTATGAATATGATGAAATTAAGGTAAACATGACCAGCCAAGTCAGCTTATGAATATGATGAAATTAAGGTAAACATGACCAGCCAAGTCAGCTTATGAATATGATGAAATTAAGGTAAACATGACCAGCCAAGTCAGCTTATGAATATGATGAAATTAAGGTAAACATGACCAGCCAAGTCAGCTTATGAATATGATGAAATTAAGGTAAACATGACCAGCCAAGTCAGCTTATGAATATGATGAAATTAAGGTAAACATGACCAGCCAAGTCAGCTTATGAATATGATGAAATTAAGGTAAACATGACCAGCCAAGTCAGCTTATGAATATGATGAAATTAAGGTAAACATGACCAGCCAAGTCAGCTTATGAATATGATGAAATTAAGGTAAACATGACCAGCCAAGTCAGCTTATGAATATGATGAAATTAAGGTAAACATGACCAGCCAAGTCAGCTTATGAATATGATGAAATTAAGGTAAACATGACCAGCCAAGTCAGCTTATGAATATGATGAAATTAAGGTAAACATGACCAGCCAAGTCAGCTTATGAATATGATGAAATTAAGGTAAACATGACCAGCCAAGTCAGCTTATGAATATGATGAAATTAAGGTAAACATGACCAGCCAAGTCAGCTTATGAATATGATGAAATTAAGGTAAACATGACCAGCCAAGTCAGCTTATGAATATGATGAAATTAAGGTAAACATGACCAGCCAAGTCAGCTTATGAATATGATGAAATTAAGGTAAACATGACCAGCCAAGTCAGCTTATGAATATGATGAAATTAAGGTAAACATGACCAGCCAAGTCAGCTTATGAATATGATGAAATTAAGGTAAACATGACCAGCCAAGTCAGCTTATGAATATGATGAAATTAAGGTAAACATGACCAGCCAAGTCAGCTTATGAATATGATGAAATTAAGGTAAACATGACCAGCCAAGTCAGCTTATGAATATGATGAAATTAAGGTAAACATGACCAGCCAAGTCAGCTTATGAATATGATGAAATTAAGGTAAACATGACCAGCCAAGTCAGCTTATGAATATGATGAAATTAAGGTAAACATGACCAGCCAAGTCAGCTTATGAATATGATGAAATTAAGGTAAACATGACCAGCCAAGTCAGCTTATGAATATGATGAAATTAAGGTAAACATGACCAGCCAAGTCAGCTTATGAATATGATGAAATTAAGGTAAACATGACCAGCCAAGTCAGCTTATGAATATGATGAAATTAAGGTAAACATGACCAGCCAAGTCAGCTTATGAATATGATGAAATTAAGGTAAACATGACCAGCCAAGTCAGCTTATGAATATGATGAAATTAAGGTAAACATGACCAGCCAAGTCAGCTTATGAATATGATGAAATTAAGGTAAACATGACCAGCCAAGTCAGCTTATGAATATGATGAAATTAAGGTAAACATGACCAGCCAAGTCAGCTTATGAATATGATGAAATTAAGGTAAACATGACCAGCCAAGTCAGCTTATGAATATGATGAAATTAAGGTAAACATGACCAGCCAAGTCAGCTTATGAATATGATGAAATTAAGGTAAACATGACCAGCCAAGTCAGCTTATGAATATGATGAAATTAAGGTAAACATGACCAGCCAAGTCAGCTTATGAATATGATGAAATTAAGGTAAACATGACCAGCCAAGTCAGCTTATGAATATGATGAAATTAAGGTAAACATGACCAGCCAAGTCAGCTTATGAATATGATGAAATTAAGGTAAACATGACCAGCCAAGTCAGCTTATGAATATGATGAAATTAAGGTAAACATGACCAGCCAAGTCAGCTTATGAATATGATGAAATTAAGGTAAACATGACCAGCCAAGTCAGCTTATGAATATGATGAAATTAAGGTAAACATGACCAGCCAAGTCAGCTTATGAATATGATGAAATTAAGGTAAACATGACCAGCCAAGTCAGCTTATGAATATGATGAAATTAAGGTAAACATGACCAGCCAAGTCAGCTTATGAATATGATGAAATTAAGGTAAACATGACCAGCCAAGTCAGCTTATGAATATGATGAAATTAAGGTAAACATGACCAGCCAAGTCAGCTTATGAATATGATGAAATTAAGGTAAACATGACCAGCCAAGTCAGCTTATGAATATGATGAAATTAAGGTAAACATGACCAGCCAAGTCAGCTTATGAATATGATGAAATTAAGGTAAACATGACCAGCCAAGTCAGCTTATGAATATGATGAAATTAAGGTAAACATGACCAGCCAAGTCAGCTTATGAATATGATGAAATTAAGGTAAACATGACCAGCCAAGTCAGCTTATGAATATGATGAAATTAAGGTAAACATGACCAGCCAAGTCAGCTTATGAATATGATGAAATTAAGGTAAACATGACCAGCCAAGTCAGCTTATGAATATGATGAAATTAAGGTAAACATGACCAGCCAAGTCAGCTTATGAATATGATGAAATTACCGATCGCATCATTCTGTTTTGTTATTCGGTCGGTTCTATGTGAGTGCACAAAAAATTAGTCTGGAAACAATTGAAATTGTGGAAAAATATATTTTTCAAGGGTTCAACGAACCAAACCGATCCAAACCGATCGAGTAAGCTGATTAGGTTCACAGCACGAAATGAACAGATAGGCGTCTGCCTATCGTGACACATTGTCAAAAAAATAAAAATTTCTCGCAACGCCAGAAATCCTCTTCAGCTAAGAATGATCTTGAGAACTCCAAGAAATCGAAATTTCAACCGTACACCTGCAATTGAACCTTTTAGCGGTGTATTTCTCGAACATGCACTGCGGGTTAAATCTATGCACAGATCTATGCGCTAAACAGCCCGCTTGTAAGACACTCAATCACAGGTGTCAAATGTGACCGTTCAAAGGGTTGTTTCAACAAGTCGTGCAAGAATGTAAAAGTATAGGAAAGGCAAAAAGGATGGAAAGGAGAGAAGTCAAGGAGACTAAAAAGAGGAAAAAAAGATGATTTTTGCGCGGACATTTATGATCCTAAAGAACTGGTCTAATTAATATTCACCCCTGTTTCAATGTTATATAGTCAGAGCTCTGCCTCACAAGATGCAGAATTTTATATTACTTCCCTAGTATAAATTAATTGAGATCTATTCAATCAACAGACTCTGCATTCTCACTTGTGAAGGATTAGTAAATAAAAACAATGCACTAACTTTTTTTATTATTAATTACGAGTTAAAATGCAAAAAACTAATCATGTCTTAACTATAAAAGAATATTGTTTGTCATTAGATCAGTGAAAAGAAAAATTAAAACTAACGAGTTGTAGTCCAAAAACCAGTCACGAATCATAATCCAGTGCTCTACCGTTTGACCGACTTCTGAGCATTTATGATGAAAAGATGAAACAAAATCATAATTCTTTTCAACATCTGAGTCCTCTGTCAAATTATTCGATATTCTTCTTTGATGAGATTCAGGGCCTGCAAAGTCAGATGTTCATCTCTCTTCGTTATGCATAAACAAAGCGCAGGAACTGCTGGAGAAAAAAAATTCATTCAGTCGAAAAATTGTGTTTTCGTCTTGAATTTCTCAGAAATAATTGAGCCAATGGGCATAAGGTTACCGTTCTTTCTTAATAGAACTGGCTCACACTACCCGCCAATATTATATTTAATTTTAGTTTTTTGGCTATAACTTTTTGAAAAGTCAAGAAATTTCAACAAAATTTTTCAAGTTATTCACTTTAGTGTCACAAATACTTTTAACTGTTATTCATTAAAGGGCGGAAATTGATGCTCAATTTTTTCTTTATTATCAAGGAGATTTTCTAAAAACTTTCAGTTATTTTATTTCGCTGTTTTGTTTTGCTTTCGTCAGATCTTTTTTTAAGACGGCCGAAATTCTCCGCAACACTGATTTGAGCTTTAGCGAAAGCAAGTCATTCTGACAGGAAGTCAACAGGGTCGGTAGAAAGAGCTGGCCACGCAGTTCGGTGTCTACCAGTCTGCCGTATCCGGAATTATAAGACGCGCCAGTTAGGTCAATTATTTGAACGTTTTCAAAAACATTGAATTAAGAATTTTCGTTTAATAACACGACTCCGAGCACCAAAAGACCGAGAAATTCACTTGCAACCCCTGTACTAATAGATCGAAACATCGTGAGAGCGTCGCGCTTGAACTCTTTGCGCAGTTCTGAATAGATAGCTACAGTTGTAAGCTTTTCGAACCCTGCCATTCTCTCCGAACCATATGTAGACATCTCTGAGCTGCTGACTTGTATGGACGGCTGATGTCTTCAAAGAATGGAAAAGCGCGGGTGACTTGGGCTCGAGATCATCTTCATTGGAATCGCGTCCAGTGAAACGAAGTGGTCCACACCGAAGAGAGTAAGTTTATTTTGTTTAGGACTGACTGTAATAAGTCGATACGTCATCCTATACTCTCCCTTCGGCCTAAAGCAGTGCCTAAAACAGGCGGTAGCAGCGTCCTCTTGTGAGGGTGTTTCTCGAGCACAGGGATGGGTCCACTGTTTTGGATATAAGGCATCCTCAACCATTACAGCTATGAGAGCATCCTGCAGATTACGATGATGCTCTGGGTCTGCGCCACGCATCGTCGTGCTTATGTTATATAGCAGGTCAATTACCCCAAACACAAGTGCGGTCTTGCTGCTGCCTGGTTTCGTGAAAGATGGAATGACCCAGTCAGAGCCTGAAACTGTACCTAATTGAGCGGCTCGAATGTGCTATGAAGGTAAATGGAACAGAAAACGCTGCGGAGAAATTCTAGCTGCTGCAGCGTGCTT
>CAXKTG010000122.1:0-38852 GCA_964056735.1 Allodiplogaster pararmata
AAGAAAAAAAAGAAAAGAAATCTAAGACAATTCTTGTAACAATTTTATTACTGAGCGCGTCATAGTGTCTAATAATTACATCCATATGTCTGCTGATTCGAAACGGAAAGACTAAAGTGTATCAATGATATTGATGACAGCTTTTTTAAAAAACGTGTTCACTCGGAACATTCAACACATATCTCGATAATCTAGTGAACATACGTGCTACCCTTAATGAGAAAACAATGGAAAACGGGCCGTAGTCTGTGTTGCTTCGACATACAAACCGTTAACATTTGTCCGTGTAATCGGAAACCCATTTGAAGAACTTTTTCCTTCGCGACAATGGAACTATTGTTGTAAATTTTCCAAACCCATCATAAGATCCGCGACTTTCCGCCTGTCTATCAAGGAAGAAAGACCTAGGTTAGCCAATCGACAAAAAATAAGAAGGAAGTGCACGTGGATAATCAGGATTAGGAAAGCATCGGTAGTATACAATACGAGTAAAAAGCTTCAAGTACTTTCTCGATAATTTTTGCAGTCTTTTTTTATAATATGGATTCCAGAAGCAAGATGCAAATTCTAGAAGTATATATGTGTCTTTCTCTTTCTCTCTCTCTTTCTCCTTCTCTTTTCTCTTTCTCTCTCTCTTTTCTCTTTCTCCTTCTCTTTCTCTTTCTCTTTTTTTCTTTCTCTTTTTTTCTTTCTCTTTTTCTTTTTTCTTTCTGTTTCTCTTTTTTCTTTTCTCTTTTTCTTTTTTCTTTGTTACAGATGAAAGCAATCATTCCAGGGAATTCGAAAAAATAGGTGATTTTTAGTTATTTTAAAAAATTCAGTTTTTTGTTTGTTTCGGGATGATTAAGGTCCGGAGTTATCAAACAGCCAGAGAAAAGCAGTTTATTTGACTGAAAATTAGAATACTTACGGAATAACTTTTTTGTCGACCAACTTGATGATGTTTTTAATGCCATATAAAAGTGTTTTTATGATAAAAAGGGTGACTTACTCGATCCCCTAGGGACACCTTTGTTGTCTATCGTAACAAAGGCATGGGTCCTTATATTTACTACACGTTATAGAAAAAACTGAATACATTGCTGTGGCTCAAGGCTTACTAGAAGATCATGATCGATTTCCAGGAGTCTATGCCCCGTTTGAGCTCCATCCAGGAGATGAGATCCATGCCAGAACTGAACTCCGTGCCCCAGTCAAAATATTATATGCCCCAGTTGAACTCCTCGCCCGAGCTAAGCTCCATTCCCCAGTCAAACTCCATACCCATCAACGACTACTTGGAGCAAGAGCAAGCTGAGTCTCCTTCCCCTTCAGTGGCAGCCCCGCCCTCTGCAGCGGCTCCTGAATCTCCTCCACCTTCCAAGTTCCCTCTCGGTCTCTCCATGTCTATTATAAAGTGAGGGCTTCTGAGTTTGAAATTGGGTGATGTCACAGGTCTTGGAGATTGCATCAAATCGGGGACAAAAATAATGATATTAAACCTATGGATTGCTTCTGTGCACGTATAAGGCACTAAGAGACCCTTATTTTCCAAGGTTCCGCTTCCTTTTACTGGTTTTGAAATATTGTTTCTGAGCTATTTTTTCTAGTAAAGAGCAGTGATACGGACTGTCGCTGACTTTTATCCAACTAAAAAAAACTTTCTAGCAATATCGATGATAAGAAGTGCTACAAATCGAGCAAAACCTATTGAAAAAGCTTTTGAATGAAATTCAACGAGACCGTCTACAAGAAGAAATTCCTTCTTTTCTTTGTTTTGGATGAAGCGAAAAATCAGAGAAAAAATTTAAAAATAAAAGTTGACCACTCTCTTTTTAATGAAAATCGAAAGAGGAGAGAAGATTGAGGTTCACAAGTCTGTCGAATTTTTTCTTATCGAATGGTTTCGGAGTTCAAAACTCGTGAGACTGAAGAAGTAGAGAATCTTTGCCTAGAAAACGCCCGCTGCCACCAGCGAAGAGGCGGGTGAACGACGCATCTGTAGAGCGCCGTGGCACTTCAGAGGAGTACCGCGACAGATCCATCGAGAACCACGATGGAGAAACACCCGAGGCGCCCTTTTCTGAGCAGCCACCTCGTCCCGTGAAAAATAGCCCATTCGAGCATGTGAGGTACTTCTCGCAGGAGGATGACGATGCTACTACGATGTGAGTAAAATTACTTGGAGTTTACAGGGTGCGGCAAAAGTCCAGGTTCCTGACTTTGTCACTTTGCATCTTTTTTGTTTGGTGTAGCGGTCGTGTGATTTTTCGGTTGTATCTTATCCATAGTGTTGCTAACATACTCTGAAAAAATCAGAATGATAACTCTTTTTGTTTTCCGGTAATGCTCTCTGATATGGACCGAGGTTACATTCTGTGCTTGAGCCAGTCCGGGCACATTCAAAAGCACATCGCCAGAACCACTGGATTCTCCCACAGGACCATAGAAAACACAATACGTCGCTTTCTTGAGGCTGGTACAACAAATGACCGTCCCAGGAGCGGCAGACCAGTGACCGCGACCACTTCCTTCAACATGAGAAGCATCCGAGACAAGATTCGATATAACCCCAAGCGGAGTCTCAGAAAACTCGCGAAGGAGCTGAATATCTCGGCTAGTTCTGTTCAGACGATCGTCAAATCCCGCATGGGACTTCGCCCCATCAAGCTGCAGAAGAATCACGCATTGACGGACCAGATGAAGGCGATCCGTCTTCGGAGATGTCGTGAACTGTCAAAGCGGTTCAAGCCGGTGGACTGTTTGGATATTCTCTTCACCGATGAGAAGTTGTTCAATATTGAGCAGTCCTTCAACGACCAGAACAATAGGATTTGGTCGAAATCGGTCAACGTGGCCAATAAGAGTGGTCGCTACGTTTCGAGAAAGGGCCATCTCGCTTCTGTCATGATCTGGGCCGGGATCTGCGCGACTGGCAAGACTCCACTCGTTTTCGTCGAGCAGGGAGTCAAAATGAATGCCAATAACTACCTGAACGACATTCTCAATAAGAAAGTATTTCCCTGGAGCCAGACTCACTTCGCGGGACGCAAATGGACGTTCCAGCAGGACTCTGCGCCCGCCCACAAGGCTAAAGTGGTGCAAGACTGGTGCAAGAGCAATTTCCCCTCCATGATCACATCCGCCGAATGGCCTCCGTACTCACCTGATTTGAATCCTCTGAACTTCTCTGTGTGGTCGGTCCTTGAGAGCAAGGCCTGTGCTTCCCAACACAAGAATTTGGAAAGTTTGAAGCGCGCCCTACAGAAGGCGTGGGATGATCTTGACGTCGCTTACCTGTCCACCACGGTGGGTGCCTTCCACAAGCGACTCAGCGCCTGTGTCAAGGAGAAAGGAGGGCTGTTTGAAATTTGAAAACGCAGTAATATCCCAAACTATTTGAATAAACTTTGATGAAAATTTTGTTTGATTTGCTCAATCCGTTAAGTTTTTATCGGAAAAATAATACACACCTGGACTTTTGCCGCACCCTGTACTAGCTTACTTAACTTAATTGTTGTCGAACCTCACTTCCTGACGACAAAAAACTCCCTTTCACTATACACCGGGCTGCAATAATGAGTGAGGCTCACAGGGAATACTTTTCGTTATTCTCAAGTGTTCAATAGAGAACAAAAAACATCGTTGTTAGTTTCGTAATAACATACATAGAATCGAGAGAAGTTTATTATCAACGTGCAAAAACCCTTTAAACTGCTCAGATATACATATGTATGTATAAACACATGTTAATTTTGAGTGAGGTTCCAATGGCTCGTGCTCGGAGCAGTCTTGAATTCGGGTTCACTAATCGTCGACGCACCCAACAACGGCCTGCTCCCTTCCGGTTCTCCCAAAAACAACCGCCTAGATCTGTCGAGTCGATTGAATTGGGAGAAGTTGAAGACGAGTTCAGCTCTCGTTGCGAGTGCCTAAACATCTCGATGGAGAGAATGACTGGCAGTTGGGTGCCTTCCCTTGCTTCTAACGGTATTGTGGAGCAAGTCAATCAACTCGTAGCCACCGTCTTCAGACAAGAGGATATTCTGCTTAATTGCACCAAGATTGAATGTTAGTTGGTTTTATATCAGGGAGACAGATAAAGTAATGGAGATAGATAGCGAGAAAAAAGGAGAGAAATAATGATAGGACGATGGAGAAACACAGTGACGAAGATGCAGTAACAGAGGAACAGAGATAGACGGATATAAAGAGACAGAGAAAGAAGGGCAAGACAAAAAAGGATAGGTAAGAGGAATGGAGAAAAGAAGGGAGGGATAAAAGGGGAAATAGAGGGAAGTCTAAACTAATATTTAATAGTTTTCGTGGTTTTGTTTAGTTTCGGTCCCAAAGCGCTCTATCGCTGCGCAGGATGCCAAAATGACCTGGCAATTTCGTACAAACAAGTCTCCAAAAACGTACCAGGTACAATTACATATACCTTGTTCTTTCTACCTGAAAGTTATATAGGCTGACCTTCAATTGATCCAAATACAAAAAATATATCTTTTTTATCTAGTAATTTTTTAAAAACTAATTTATCAACCAAATTTCCTTTCTATTACTACAAATATAAATAATATTCATGTTAATAGAATAGTTCAATGAGTCTAATACTCATTGACCTAATTATACTAACATATTTAACAATCTAATTTTAATTGATAGTTTTCAACTCAAACTCTTTCAATTTCTTTGCTGTTAGACTCTTAAAACTATTTAATTAATCCTTATTTTGTTTTTTGTTTTTGTTTTTTGTTTTCGTTTTTTGTTTACGTTGTTTAACACATGATATATTATCGTTTAAATTTATCGTATGTTTACTCTCTGGGCTCTCAATGATGCGCCCCACCCAGAGGGCAAGGAAGTCTGTGTCAGGGGGGAGGGGGGGGGGGAACAGACTTTTGTGGATTAGCGTGATCGATAGTGATAGTGCTCGAATGTTTTTTTCCTTCATTCTTCATTTTTCATAATACATATTTATTTGTCGGAATTTTTTGAACCTCTCTTAGTTTGCTCGACCTGTAAGCTTCTTTGCCTACAATAGCATTGGGCTGTTTTTCAAGGTAGCCTTTTTTTCTAATCGGCATTCCAAAGTCAATCAAATTCTATAATCCAGGAAAACTTCAGGAAATTTTTTTCCAAAACATTTAAAAGATGAACCGTAATTTTCGGCTATTACTAGATCACGCCACTCACGCCACTCATGCCACCCATGCCTTTCACGCCATTCACGCCAGTTCATTAATGCAAGCCACTGCAAGGGTGGCTTAGGCAAAAGTCTCTGCTTTCTGCTTAGGCTTAGGCAAAAGTTTACGTTAACGATGCCGTACGGCTTAGCCTAACGAGACGGTATCAGTGAAATATACATAAAAGTGCGTCAAACAATCTTTCCCTGCATTGGCGTGCATTAGTAATAAACTGACGTGAATGGCGTGGGTGACGTGAGTGGCGTGCTTTAGTAATGGCCTAATTCTCAAATCATTCCAGAGCTGGAGTTTTTTGAGGATAGGCTGGTGAGTTGAGGCACTAAGAAGTTCAGTGGAGTATTATGCTTAATTACGACGCAGGCGTAGTTTTGTCTTCTTTTTCAAATGGATTTTTCTAGATTTTTTTGATTAAGAAGACTGGAATTTAAGGTATCGCGACAGTTTGTTACAAGACGCTTTGTTACACGACAGTTACGACAGTACACGACAGTACACGACAGTTACACGACACACGACACGACACACGCCCTTCACAGATTTTTTCGCTTAGGCTTATTTAAAATGTATGCTGAGGAAGCCGTACGGCTTAGGAAAGAGACCGCATGAAAAAAATTCTCCCTTTCTTGACTTTTTTGTCGATTCATACAGTAGTTAAAACACAATAAAAACAAAAGCCGCTGTAACAAATTGTCGTGTAACAAACTGCCGTGTAACAGAGTGTCATGGATCCGGAATTTAGAGCGCAAATTTTTCCATCTATTATATGAACCGGGCAATCCCATTCTTTACTAAGTTCCACAATCGCAAAGTCATTGAGTGAGTAAAATCTTGCAGCTGCGTGGGAATGGGCTCTCGATCGATCACAAGACGGTGAGATTGCAGATGGTCGACTTCTACGGCAAGAAATTCACTGTGCCTTGTTGGTTCATTCCCTTTTTCGATCCGATCAATAGACGATAGACTCTCTTAGTCTTAGGTAACATCATCAAGTAACGAAAAGAAAAGAAGATTTCTAGCTCAGAGACTCCAATTTTCATTCAGAAGTTGTTTGATGGTGATATGCGAATGTAAATTGTTTATTATCCAGTTTGCTCACAATATATTTCACATGGTAACTCTCAGTTGCCAACAACGCACATGATCTAGTACTACACATATGTAGCTAAAAACTTGGAAATTCGCGTCTTTATTTGATTCGCGTCTTTATATGAATTTTTTCGCGTCTTTATATGAATTCGATGAGTGTTTTCAAACGATATCTTATGAATCTCTGAGATCGTGAAGTGCTATGATTGCGACTCACACTAGTGAATTTGATGAATTAGTGTGCCGATGAGAAGATTTTTTTTGTTTCGGGTGAATGACCTCAAATGGCCCAATTCTTTCGTGCTACTGGTGAGCCAAGACCTCAAGAGTACCGGAATAATACATAGACAAGAAGAGACAGTATGTGAAAAGTAAACCCGTGAAAATGATATTTTTTTATCCGACGTTATCTTTTTTACAGTTTGTGTCCTGAAAGCGGATGGAAGCACAGTTTATGAGTATATGGTCGTCGTGCGTGCCAATGGTTACTTTTTGATTGCAATATTTGTATGATAATTATCGTTATTCGTGGTGCGTCGATGAAGCATTTGCTTCACAAGCATAACTGACTAAGAGCAAAAAGTTCTTGAGCTTTTCATGTGACACTATTTCACGGATAAGGAATGTGTCTTCGGTAATGTAAGGAAAGAAGGAGGCTGCATTCGACCCACACGGTGAATCAAAATTCATTCCTGCGCTTGTTTAAAATATTCTTTATGGTTAAAAAATAATTTAAAATATTCGATTGCTCCGGTTATATAATCAAAAGCAATTTTAAATACTGTATTGGAGATTCTTAGAAACTCTGGTGGTTCCGCTTTATTTATTTTCATCCGCTCGAGGATAAATTGACAGGAAATACCAAATTGCATCGGGAGTATTACGAGAGTGCAGATCCGCCCGCGCCGGTATTCAAAATGAAGGACACAGTAGAATAGAGTTTTTTGAGTTATTATCAGTAGAAGTGAGGACGGTCAGGTCGAACTGGTTCAGTGAAGCTCATGGCAGCAAAAAAACAATACTTTGGACCTCAAGTTCAGAGAGTAAAATAAAAAACCAGTTTGAGCGGTCTAAAAGCGGGAAATGAGATATATAATAATGTTTTTCAGTATTCTTGTTTTTCAGAGAGAATAACATAATTTTGGCACAGCTAGGAAAGCATTTTGAAACACGCTGTAAAAATTAGTACACTACCTAAACTTGCTGCTACTAGATTTTTAAATTTATTCTGGTAACACATACATTTACAGATTCATGCAACGACAGTCTGCTACTTGTGCGAGATCCCGACACATTCTTCGACAGCCAAAACTCAGAGCTACTCAAGTTCTTGAAGCATGTTAGTTGGTCGACTCCATTTTGTATCTTCTTTAAAGTTGAGAGCATATATTAAAAAATATATACATAAACAAATTAACAAATAGCATTGGATAAAATTTATAATTAATTGTAGATAAAGCGAATACATAAATATCAGCACTGAGCTTTACAGTCACGAGAGGAGCATAGCTTTGAAAATTGTGAAGGGAAATGTATAAGAAAGACTTGATAGCTAAGTCAGAAATTAAGATCTAAATATTGTACATGTTGTTGTTGTTGTTCTTTCTTGCCCGCACGAGTTCCTTTGACGTTGATGGGAATTCACGAGCTTGCGGTAAAAAAACTCGCATACATAGTCGCACTGACTCGCTTCTCTCCCTCTCTCTCTCTCTCTATCTCTCTCTCTCTCTCTTTCTCTCTCTCTCTCTCTCTCTCTCTCCCTCTCTCTCCCTCTCTCTCTCTCTCCCTATCTCTCTCTCTCTCTCTCTCTCTCTCTCTCTCTCTCTCTTTCTTCTTTCTCCTTTCTCCTTTCTCCTTTCTCCTTTCTCTTTCTCCTTTCTCTTTCTCTTTCTCTCTCTCTTTTAAAAAAACATTATCTAAATGCATAAATGCAAGGTTGTGAAAAAGTTATCATCGAAAGCAGTGAAATTGAAATAATCCTTTTAGGTAGCCATAGGAAACAAAAGTTTTTTTTTGCATTCGAACACAATAAAACGAATTTTTTTCGCGTTCTAAAATGATGAAACAACACCAAAAAACAATGTTTCAGAAAATCTCCCGGAAAGAGTTGAACTCTCTTGAAGTTGTTTCCTATGCTTCAGAGTGCTCATATGATTCTTTGATATAATCATCAAGATGTTTCAACATCTCTGCCTCGCGCTGTTCATAAAAAACCCCATTCAAATTTGTTTGTTGAATTGTTTTTCCAAAGTGCCTGATTGCAATTAAACATCATCAATATGTATGTCAACTAATTCTCAAATCTCAAAGAATTGTTCATGTACATAAAATTTATCTAAAATTAGTTTTGCTCTGACCCGGTTCTCAAACCCGCCCATCGAAAGCTTTCTCTTTATTTAGTGGAAGCTTTCTCAAAGCCAATAATAAGTCAGTTAAAGTCTTTGTCGTGCCAGTGAAGAGAAATAGGGGTAATTGCATATCGCTGATGATGCTTTAAATAAAGCGAAACGTCCGAACTCTGCACGAAACCACACCGCATCTCTTCACTGGCACGACAAAGACTTTAACTGTCTAATTAACCTCCACGATGCGCGTCACTCAGTACTCAAAATCCAATAATAAGTTATTGTACCAGTTATGCCGAATCTCGAAAAGTGCTTTTTACTCGCCTTGAGCCTACTTCATATCAGAAAGCTTTTCCTCGCTTCGATCATGTTTGTTTTCTTGTTGTTTTTTTTATTTTTGAAATACAAAACGGCTATAATGTAAGTGTTCTTCATTCATGATCATAATTCATGATCCGTGATCTTCATTTTTCTTCTTTTTTCAGGTTTTACTTTTCATTCTCAAAATCGTAGTTTCTCAAATATCTTTAAATTCGATTTTTTGTGTAGAATTCGCTGCGCGTCATTGAATCATGTTCAATAAAAGTTGAATATGATACAACTCATACAAAGCAGCATTCTCAATTCAAATAATAGAAATTGATGTACCTAGCAGCCCGGGTGGGACATAATGGCACTGTGCATGACTACATATTATGCTAATTGTTCCGCGGACAGAATCACCTGAACCAATGGGGTTAAGGAGTGAAGGCTGGTAGTAATTGCACGAATCTGACTCTCCCTACTGCTGATAAACACGCTAGCAGTGACCCCTGGGTGCAGAAACAGTACAGGTCTGTCTTGCTTCTTTAAGGAACGCGTACCCTGCCACCAGGCGGGAACAAGCGCAAGGAAGATTTTTTGCACGTGTTTTGCAGTAAAATTGACCACTATTTTCAGAAGCGTTGAATGTGGTAGATAATTTCTTTTCAGGAGTTTGAAAACAACCCTCGCATTACGCTACAGCTCATGAAGAGAGATAATTTTAGGTAATGAACATTCAGTTTTAACTTCACGCCATATCCTCCAACCTGATGTCGCATTATGTATTGAAATAAATAATAAATAAATAAATTCTCAAAGTTCAGGGAGAAAAACATAAAACTTCGCTTTTAACTTCGCAGTCGACCTACCTTCAGATATCATATCCTTCAAAACAGTCGATGCACTCCCCTGCTTCCCAGAAATTGTGGGTCAATGCGAGGAATACGAGAGACACGTTTTGTGATTTCAACTGACATAAGGATCTCTCACTCTTCATCTCTTAGACTCTGTTTGTACTTCTTATTCTTTTTCTATGTATATTTTCATCTCTTTATCTGTCTTTTCATCTTCCTCTTTCTCTCAGTTTTCTTCTCTTTATCTCCTTATCTTTATCTCTTACTGTGACGCTATACGGCGCCATCTTCGCTCTCTCAAGATTCTCTCTCTCTATCTTCTATTCGCTCTCTCTCTTTCTCTCTCTTTCTCTCTCTCTCTCTCTGTCCGTCCCTTATCTTTTCTTATATCAGAAGTCTTATTTTCCTTATCTTTTTCATATTTTCATTCTCTCAATTCTCTTTCGCTGCCCTATTGCTCGTCTTCTTCTCTGCTTCTGTTCCATGGTATTACTGTTATTTTAAACTTCACCTCCAGCTGCTTCCTTATCAAACTGCGCCTTTTCCGAGTCCATCTTTTGTCCACCATCTTGTCAGATTCGATTCGTTTAATTCAATTCAATCGCCATTTCAAAGAGACTATTCAATAAAATACAAAAAGTAAACTACCTACAGAATTTGGAGATGAAAGAGATGAAAGAATTATGTTTATATAATTTGGACGTTGCGGCATTACGGGGTCAAAATCCTGCTTGAGGCAAGGTTCTATCAAGTTGATCAGGAAAATTGAGGCCATTTTGATTGAAAAATATAAACTTGAATTTAAAAAAGAAGTTTCAATTATTTTCCGGATTTCAACTATTTTTCATTTGATACTCATAATTTATTCTGTCTCTAATTAAAAGAAAAAAGCCATCTGGCTACTTCCAAAGCGTAGCAACTTTCACTGCTTTCACCGCTGCAAACTGCTTCCTTTATCTTAACCACACGTTTTCCTCATACTTCCTGTTGGTTTTGCAAGAATTTTGAGGTTTTCCTATTTCTTATCTTTCTTTTTGCGTTTCTCTCTTTCATCATTCCTCACTCTTAGTCTCTCTCTCTCTCCAAATTTTTTTATCGGAGACTGTAAACCCTGAACCACAATTAACGGACACGATTTGATGCGTACAACCACTTGACGACCAACGGACCAATGCGGAACATTATATTACGGCTGGATGTTTGAAGAGGAATAAGGAAGGACGGGAGATGGTGGTTAGATTCTGTTAACATTAGAGAGAAGTTATAGGAAAGAGGGTGTGAGATACGGGGAAAGAGAGAGTCAATAAACAAACCATGTAGTCGAGGGCTGAAGAGTAACGAGGAAATTCCTTGGAGAGACAAGTTAGAGAAAATAGTCATTGAAAGAAGGGTGAGAATTGCGGGAAAAGTTTGTCTCCGAACCTGTATCATAAAAGTCATGTTATGACCATAGAGAAAGGCGTTGACCGTTGTCTTGGTCTACAATGGGTGCACATACCTGTGATTGAAACGAATACTCATCAAGTTTATCGTTGAAGGCGTACAAGTGGGAAGAGTTTGCGTAAAACCTTCTTCCCAGTTCCCGTTGTTTTTTTCGGGACACGCATCTTGCTATTCCGCGACCAAAGAATTGTGCAATCCATTCAAAACTTAACTTGAAAAACCTGAAAATCAGCTTTTAGTAGCTTGAGAGAAAACATACAAGAAAATGTGGTAATTTTTTCACGAGTCTTCTGCTCATACATATTTTTCCGCTTCAAAATCATGCTTTATTGTTTTTTGTGTTCTAGTCAACGCCATCAGGTCTGATGCAGTAAACTGGTCACCCTTCTAAGGCTTCTTCTTTCTTCTTTGTCTCTTTTACTCTTTCTCTCTTTTTTCACATTCGTCTCTTGCTTTCCTAGTCTCTCTAACTCTCTCTCTCACTCTATTTTTTCTCTCTCTTCATCTTTTCACATACTTTTTCTCTCTATCTTTCTATCTCTATTTCCGGCTTCCTTACTTTTGCTCAACATAGCACTACTTCAAGTCAGCCATAGTTGAAGTCCAGTGCGTATCTTTATGCAAATGAGCTCAACTGTGATGGCGTGCTTTATGTGTATAGCAACATCCCAAAAATTTCCTCGAGTAGAGCGGCCACCCTCCAGCCTCTCCACACCCACTATACTTTCTGTTTCTAGAGGGTCTTACTTGACTTATCTCTCACTCTCTTCTTTATTTGCATTGCTATTTCAACACTCTAAGATATCTATACTCCTTTTTGTTCCTCTCTTTCTGATAATCTTTATCCTTATCTCCTACAAACGTCTCTCTCTTTAGTTAAGCTTTTTCGTATCTGCAATACGTATCGCTTACAGAAAGCTGTACTTCCTTCCAATCTCTCGCTGCTCTCCAGACATCATACGAAACTCGTGTTTTCGTTGCCTATTAAGAAATGCAAAGAAGGGGGTGATGTTTTCACGGAGCTGATGTTCAAAAGTGTGGTCAGAGCACGATGCAACTATTTTTGCGATCTACTTAAACAGCGTTTCATGAAATCACTGTTGTAGTATTAGAATGTGCAATGCATAAAATGAATGGTGGCAAAAGCTCCAATGCTTCAAACTCGGATAAGTTTTGAGTAACTTTACTTTTAAACTCATAGTCAATAAATCTACATCCAAGCTTCGAGGCCTCTATCAATTCATTACTAGTGGTATGAAGCGGTCGGCTGCATTGTGACAGGGGGTCATTCCCTCCCCTCCCCCTCTACTATACGAATTCATATTACATGACAATCGAAAAGATTTCGCATTCACTTCAACGCTTAATTGCACTTTATCAAGGTGGTTCGTGGTCGTGGTTTGTTATTGTGCGGCTCCAAACGCCCTTCTCACCCTCCTCATTTTTCACCAAGACTCTCTGCGACTCTCTACAAATCTGACAATCTCTTACTCTCCCCACCCTGGTGTTATTTCCATCTCTCGTGTCTTCATCTTTCTATTTAACGCTCGTTCACGTTGTTTCTACTTTGCTTGCTGTCTCTCTGTTTTTCTCTACACTTCTCCTTCTTCACTCTTTCTTTCTCCATTTTTTTATCTGCTTTGTTTGTTTCCAAAATTGTCATTTACGTGCTCTCTCTCTTTCTTTCTCCAGCTCTCCCGATTCCGCAATAATGTTCTTCTTACATCGCTTCGCACTCTCGCTATTAAATTCTCTCCCTCCATTTCTGGAGTAACTATTCGATGCCAGAATGCTTGTTTCTATAATTCTTTATATTTTACTCTTTCCACTTAACTTCCATGTCGATCCCTTTTCTCGTCAAATTATGAAAATTCGGTACGTATTCTGGAAGAACCAATTTCTGAAAGAGCAGCTAATTCCGACGGAGTAGGTCTAGGGAAGAGTGAAAGCTGGAAAGTAGGTCTAGGGAAGAGTGAAAGCTGGAAAGTAGGTCTAGGGAAGAGTGAAAGCTGGAAAGTAGGTCTAGGGAAGAGTGAAAGCTGGAAAGTAGGTCTAGGGAAGAGTGAAAGCTGGAAAGTAGGTCTAGGGAAGAGTGAAAGCTGGAAAGTAGGTCTAGGGAAGAGTGAAAGCTGGAAAGTAGGTCTAGGGAAGAGTGAAAGCTGGAAAGTAGGTCTAGGGAAGAGTGAAAGCTGGAAAGAGAGATAGGGATAGTGGTCAGAGACAGAGAGACAGAAGTTCAAAGAGAAAGAAAAGAAGAAAAAATAGAACTAGAAGTTGAACCGAAATACAGAAAAACAGGAAAAGAGAAAAGGAATAAAAAGATAGAAAAAGAAAGAGAAATAGATAATACATATAAGTTAACAGGGAGAGTAAGAAGCAAAACGAGAGAAAACAAGAAAGAGAAAGTGAGAGAAAGAAAATGAAGAAGAAAGCGAAATTCTCCAAGAATAGCTCTCCATTTGCATGATTGTTAGAAATCAGGAAATACTCTTGATTAACGCAATTAGATTATGTTGAATGAAAGTCATTATGATAATTGATGATCTTCAAATGCTCAGTTACACAGTTTTAAGGCAGTGACGCCTGGTAGAGAAGACAAATTGATCAAACCACCGCACGGAAAAAAGCTAGCCACCGGGGGGACTCGAACCCATGCAACCATCTCTCCTCTATCCGGGAGCGAGCGTGTTAACCATTACACCACGGTGACACATTGCTATTCGGTGCGATAGTGCTTATTAAAGGCTCAATTGCCTCGTTCTCTTAGTCACGCATGCTCATGAAGCGAAAGCGTCGTGAATGGAGCATAACTCCAGATTTCACAATTAAGACAGAAGAGAGGTCGAAGATGGAAGATGGATAATTGATGATTATTCAATCGAAATTTACGGTTAAAAGGTACATGTCTCAAAACAAGACTGAACACTGTTTTCGTCATTTACGTTCATAACAAATCCTTCTTATTTCATCAACATTGAAATGGCATCTCTTTCTCAACATCGACTCACTCTCTTTCTTCCTTCTTGTCTTTCTCTCTCTATATCTTCTCATTCTTTCTTTTACTTTACTTGTAGATTGCTTACCCCTTTTTTGTCTTTTTTTATATCTCTCTCTTAATTCTTCTTTGTCTCTTTTTATATCTCTCTTTCTTAATTCTTCATTCATCTCTCTACTTTCTTTTTTCTTAACATCTTACTTTATTCATCTCTTTCTTGATATTGATATTCTTTATCGCCAAAGGACAACTGGTTCAAGGTCATCGCTAACATGGTTGACAATGAGAAAATGAAAAATTAAAAAATCTTCGGAAGAGGAATAAGCAACTGTGGCGTTGCACTGAAGAGTCTTGGTAGACCACTTAGCGTTTCAACCTCATACCGTTTCAACCTTTCAACCCCCTTCAACCTCTTCAATTTTCTTGCGCTCGAATGACAGTCTATTACTTACTCTTTCTAGTTTTTGGTTTTTATGAAATCATTTTCCAATAAGCTCTTAAATTAAACTTCAACGGTAAGATTAAGCGTCAAGAAAGAGGAAATTTTTTCTAGAAGTAAGCATTCAACTGAATTTAAATTGCTTGTTTACGAAACGTTATCTGATATTATGTATAGAGAGAGATCTTGAAACAGTGATTTTCCACTTTTTATATTTCTTCATTAAAACAGCATAAATACCTAGAAATAGGCGCTTGTTCAACCTTTTTGATTCAGCTTCGTCTATCAATAATGCTTCACTTCGGGTCATACATAGTTACTCAATTATTTATTTTTCATTCATTGCATTGGTTTAGGTAATATTTCATTGTTTATAAAAATATCTCATTCATTTATTCATTATAAACTCGCTTTTTCGATATTTTGCTAAAATTTCAGCAATCCGTCAATTTGATACGACCCGTAAACTTTAGCCGGTGCGAGAGTTTTACTCCAAAAATACTGAAAACCAGGAAATATATCATTTAATATTCTCGGGAAACATAGCGGTCAGCTCAGCCTGACAAATAAAGCTTTCCATCCTTCGATCCCATAATAAATCCCATACACTATACAACACATTTTTGAGCCTCTAATGCATGTACTCTAAACGTGAATAGAACGATGAATAAGAGAAATGCAAAAAAGTTTTTAAACATACAATTTTAATTACCTCACTACCTTTTTTTCTTCTTCTTAGCGTTGTCCCGCGCCGGCCGAGGTCGGAGTAGGGTCCGCTGTACGGCTTCTAGCTCTCCAGAAACATCTGTCCGTTGCGTCTTCCGAGTGGAGTCTTGCAAGGCGCAGGTTTTGGTTGAGCGTATCCATATATCTTGTCTTCGGTTTGCCTCGCGGGCGTTTGCCTGGTACTTCCATGTCAAGGGCGTGTCTTGCGATGTTGGTCGCGTCTCTTCGCATCACGTGTCCATACCATCTAACTCTCCCTTCTCGCATCTTGTCTTGTATTGGGGCAACGCCGAGTCTCCCTCTCAACACAATCTAGGCGAGTCAGTCCTAGTGTCCAGCGTAACATTTTCATCTCATTCGTGTGGATAATGTTCTCGGTTATACGCGTTGTAGGCCAGGTCTCCGTCGAATAGAGAAGCACGGGACGGATTGCTGTTTTATACATCTTTCCGCGTATGCCAGCTGTGATATTCCTATCACAGAGGACACCTGTAGCTTCTCTCCATTTCATCCAAGCTGCATTTACTCTTTGGCGTGCCGCTGCATTTGTTGACGTGTCTGAGGAGATGACAGAACCAAGGTACTTGAATTCGGAGGTCTTCGGGAGCGGTTCACCGCTGATATGAACAGTTCCCGACGTTTGCACTCCGATTTCCTGGTACTCAGTCTTCTTGATGTTGAGGCGTAAGCCATGCCTACTAAGAGCGTCATTCCATTCTTGGGTGCGTTTCTCGATTTCGGCACGTGTAGGAGCAGCAAGGAGAATGTCGTCGGCGTATGCTGGTGATATATCTTGAAGAACTTGAAGCCATGGTTTACAACAAGGATATTCATGCGATCGGCCTGTTGAGTGGATGGTCAATCTAGCCTGGCATCGCGGAACGTGTTTGTCGGGAGCTCCTGCTAATCCTTGACCGTAGAAAAGCAGAAGATTAATCGAAAAGACGCCTCGACTCGTGTGGCCTGGACTAACCCCTCTCCGCCTGGCCATCTGGCGGATAGAACCACTGCCGGAAGTGGACTCGTCCAAAGGGGGCCCAATTTTAGCCTCACTCAGAACGTCGTGATTCCGGCAATCACGGTAGTAGGGCTGAGTGAGTTTACACCTTCCCACCGACTTTGAATTACCTCACTACCTATTGCTGCAAAAAAACTTGCTAATTTGTTTTATGATTAGGCGCATTTCACTCCCTCAGATTTCTCAGTCATGCTCAGCTTGACTTGTTTTGGTTTGTTTGTGCTCCGAAAACAAGGGAAATATTATCGCGTAGCAGGCCTTGGATGCAAATAAATACACAAAAAATGAATTCCACTTCCCTTTTCCCCCAGTTTTTCTTTTGCTTCCATGTACTAACATTAGGTAATCGGGAATATGTAGTAGTTTGAATCTGAGCCTTTTTTCGCAACACTGTGAGAAGTAAAACCCATTGAACTCACAATTAGCTTTTTTTTCTTCTTCTGTGCAATCTTCATTCCCTCTTCAATTATGGGCTTTTGTGTAGTGACGGAGAGTATCTTTTCTTGTTTCTCTCTAGCCTCCCCTCTCTCTCTGTGTCTTTTTCTATGTCCCTGTCTCTCTGTCTCTCTATCTCTCTTTCTTTCTCCCTTTGTTCTTTTTTCTTCTCTCCCTTTCAATCTCTTTCTACCTCCTTTCTTTCTCTCTTCCTATCTTTCTCTCAATCTTTTTCCTTTCTCGTCTCTTTCTTTCTCATCTCTTTCTTTCTCATTATCTTCCTTTTCCTTTCTCTACCTTTCTCTCTATCCAAATTCTTGCTGCGGAAGATAGAATGCTCATTCCTTCGACAAGATTCTACTTCAATCTGCACCGCCGCTTCGTTTATTAGCTGTTTCCCTCTCTTTTCAGACTATCAGACTTTCAGACAAGAAAACTCATCAGACAAGAATTTTGCAAGAAAGAAAAAGATCCATTTTGGAAAGCTGCTTAATTAAAATTCACTCAAACAAAATCACTAGTCTTATCTTCTCAGATCTCTTCTTCCACTTTGCTCGGTCGCTTCCTTGTTCCTCCTCCTACTCTTTTTTTTGTTATCGGTCGCTTTTTGTTCTATATTCAGCTCTCGCTCACTCTTTTCTCACTGTTCTCTGTAGAATTTTTTTAAACTTGGCTACAGAATATGTATCGGTCAAAAACTCTTAAATGTTCAAAAAGTAAGCACAAGATTCTGTGCTTACTTTTTTCGGTGAAAGTTTTTGAAGCTTTAAAGTTAGTTTTATCTAGGTCGCATACGAAGAAGGTTTTTCGTTTTAACACGTTTTCATACAAGATAGAGAGTATTTCTTACTTGTAGGAAGTTCTTCTAGGTTTTCCTCTTCCCATTAGGAATGCTATTTTAAACAGGTGGAGAAAAATGACATGAAAAAATTGGGACACAATAAAATTGATCTCTATAGTTCTTCGAATATGAGATATGAAGCTTATCGTTGCTGCTCAAGAACGGAAGAGTTGTACCAGAAAACTTTAAAAAACTTTTCTATGATTTCTTCATATTTCAATCAGAGCCGCTGGATTCTTTGTGTGTAATGGCCTGGAGCTCAGAATATTCTCAAGAGGGAGAGTATGAGGTGGGGTTGAGTTCAAGCAGAGAAATGCCTCTGGATTCATCATAACCGCCGTTCTAGCTGCGTATTCCTTTTTTATGTACACCTTGGAAGAAACGAGGTAGGGACAGGAAGACTGAGAATAACATACAGATAGACATAGAAAGAGAAAGTATACATATAGAGAATAGTGAGAAAGAACTTGAGATGAAGGGAAAAGAGAGGGAGAGGAGGAATGGCCTAAAGCCAAAAAGAAGAAAGAAAGAGAGAACAGGAACAAAATACATAGACAAAAAATAAAGGGAAAAAGAAAAAATAACAGACAAAAAGAAAGTTTAAGGATGAAATGAATAAACATAAAGTGAGTCAGAAAGAGAGAGATAGAGAAGGAGAGACAGAAAGTGAGAGAGAGAAGAGAGAGAGAGAGAGAGAGAGAGATAGAGAGAGAGAATAACTCATTCAACCGCCTCCTGTGTTTGCATATATGTGATGAGGATTGGGCGGCTGAGATCAACTCCAGATTCTTCCTCCCCAACTCATGTTTCACCGCTGATTTTATTTTTCTTCTATTTTTTCTCTAATAAGTTTCATTATTGAAATGGAATAAAACTTTGTCTACCTTTTCTGCTTCGAAACATTTGGTTTTTATTTCACAAAGCGTTCGATTTTTTCGTTTTTCAAAATCACAGAGAAAAAATGAAAATCTTTTGGATTACATTCTATTCTCCGCCTCTTTCGAATCTGTACATTTACCCAATGCATGGAGACAAGCAATAGTCAAGCCAATATTCAAAAAAGGCAGTAAAAACAATCCAGAAAACTACAGACCCATTTCAATAACAAGTAGTATTGGTAAATGCCTCGAGCGGATGATTAAGCATGAAATCACTGAATTTTTGAACGAAAATTCTCTGCTTTCGCCGTATCAATATGGTTTTCGTGAAAATAGAAGCACAGTCCTCCAACTCCTCTCTTTTCAGAATCTTTTGCACAAACTTCACTCACAAAACGTTTGCTGTGACGTACTTTATTTCGATTTTTCTAAAGCTTTCGATACAGTGAGCCATATAAAACTTCTGCAAAAACTATCGTCTTATGGTATAAGCGGCAAATTGCTCAATTGGCTCAATGCATGGCTTGTTGATAGAGTGCAAAGTGTACAAGTAGATGATGCACTTTCTTCTTCTGTTCCGGTTATCTCGGGAGTGCCCCAGGGTAGTGTTCTTGGTCCTCTTCTCTTTCTTGTATTCATCAATGACATTGCTGACTCATTACCTGCTACACCTTTTCTTTTTGCAGATGACTTGAAACTCTTGGTAGTCGTTGATGATAATTCGTCCTATATTAAAATTTTCGATTGTTTAAGAATCATAGAAAACTGGCTTACTGCGTGGCAAATGACTGTTAACGTTTCTAAATGCGCTGTATTACATTTCTGAAAATCGAATCCACGCACCTCCTATACTTTTTTAGGGCAGCCATTGCACACACCCGGGTTTATTAAAGATCTTGGAGTGATAATTTCAGAGAACCATTCTTTTTCTGATCATATTACTGACATAGTTAATAAAGCAACTAAACGTGTAAACTTTATTTTTATAGCAATAAAATCGTGTAATCCCATAGTTTTGACACATGTTTACAAAGCTTAAATACGTTATATTTTAGAGTATGCTTCCCCTGTATATGATCCACACTTGTTATACGAAAAGCGTATGCTTGAAAATGTCCAATATCTGTTTTAAGACGCCTTTTCTTCCGCTGTAATATACCATGGACTTGTTATAGACTAGCTTGTGAAATGTTTGATTTGCATTCTTTACTGGATAGAAAGACAAATAGCAACTTTTCGATTACTACATTCTATTTTGATCGGCTCATCCGATGTTTTGATCACTGATTTTTTCTCTATCAAAGAATCAAATACTCGTGGCCTCTCAAATAAGCTTTTTCCGCTTGTTAAAGCTAGTGACAACATTACTGCTCATTCGTTTTCTAATCGTACGTATGCAATAGTCAACAATATGGATGATAGCATTCTTAGCATTTCTTCTGAATCATTCTCTAACCGTGTATTGTTGATAATTCCACGTCAGTATTTAAGATAAGATTTTGTTTACAACTTTGATTGGAATTTCATTTCATTTCATTCAATTATATTTATATTTATATACGAAAGCAATGTGAGTGCAATGCCTTTTGCTGGATACTTTGTGATTGTTTGTAACATCTGTAATGATCGCGAGATAAAGATGATTACACCGTCAGAGCACTCATATTCAACAATTCAAATCATCTTCAGAACTCAGTTAGAATAATTTTCGATCTTGATGCTTTTGCTTCTTCGAAGCTATATTATCTCATAAAACGTATGTTTTTATGTTTTGTTTAGCCTTGATGCTGCGGGTTTTTTAGCGAAATTCGTTGAATTCTCGGCAATTAGATGCTATTTTGAAGAGCAGATCATGGGATCACCATAATCCCCTTTTTTAACATGAAAGCTGCTTGAGACCATTGCCTGTTTCCCAATTTTCTCGAAATTAACCTGTTGCTGCGACCTTTCTTTTCCTCTGTCATGAACTTGCATCTGCAAGCTATGTGAAGCTGCTACATATTTCTCATTCCTCGTCTAGAACTCTTTGATCACCACCGCAAACTTTGAGTTTACGAGAGTTGGAAAGTTAGAGAGAAGAAAAAAGATAGAAAAGGGGGGAAGAAGGAAAGAAGCCAAGAAGATGAGAAGGAGTAAGCTACAATGTCGACCTATTTTTGCATGTTTGCATGTAATGAAAGACAAAAGAAGATACATACGCACTGTCTACCTTATAAGTGTATGCGACAACAAGCATACCTTTGGCGAATAAAGTGAATTGAATTGAAAAAAAGTATCTTAGAAGGTTGAACTTTTCTTCATATTCTGTCTTACTTAGTCATCCTGTGTATTTTTGTATTCGATAGTCTTTTTGACTTCATCCTTGATGAACTATTTGTCTTTTTATTGTTATACGTCTCTTTCTCTACGTTTTTCTCTCTGCTTCTCTCTCTTTCCCGCTGATTCTTCAGCTATTTCCTTTTCTTCATGGAAATGTCTTTCTCTTTTGTTCTCGTTCTCGCCCCTTTTCTTTCACATCTTTTTTTTCAGAGACTCTACATATGTTTTATGGTGCTTTGATTTTTAAGGTGTCCGAAAAAAAAGATCAACTACATATGTTATATTACATGGTTTTTTTTAAAACTCTTCACTTTATGCTCTGTTCGGGAAATAAGATAGTGGTTCATCACATGAGAAACAGGTAAGGGGAATAATTTCTAATATTTTAAAACCTCTTCTCGAAGAGACGTGGTTGAATCGAAATAGAACGCATTAGACAATATGATGAAACTCCTAAAAAAGTTTCTCAGTACACTTTGAGAGACATCTTTGTTCATGAATGAATACATATGTAATAAGATTTAGATCGGAATTTCAGTGGTTTTTGTATAACGCCTACAAATGGAACGCGCAGATTTTATCTGGATCTCCCCTTCTCGCGTTTGTATCTTCTTTGATGTTCTACATGTCTCTTGTCAATCAAACTGTCCAACTGTTTTTAGTCGGCCTTGGTTTTTCATGAACCATGCCAATGTTTTGCTCAAGTATGTGTTTTTCAAACAGAAGCGATCATTATGTTTGATCATTATGTTTGGAAAGCGAATGTACCTTCAAAAAATCATGGTCACTAGTGATTAACTGATGGAAAATATTGTAAATTTCTCAAAAGCGCATAAGTTAATTATTATATCCAAGATAGTTTATACTGAACATATTCATCTCTAATGTTTTTGTTTTTTGCTCGTACGCTTTGTAGGTGAACACCATTTTCATCTTTAACAGCGTTTTCATTCTTTTTTTCGGAATGCGGCTCAGGGCGAACCACAAAGTATCTTTTTCTATCTGAAATATGTACATCCTACTTGAGGCAAAGCAAAATATCTGAATATTTATAGATGAATCATAACATACATACAATAGAATGTATAGTATTGTAAACACGAATGCCGTTTTCGTATTGGTGGTATGAAGCATTTTATTCTTCTGAGATGGTTGTTTTCTGGATTTTTAGCTATCTGTATTTCTCTTCACATCTCTTTCTCTCTCTTTCTTTTCTGAAAAATTTCCAACTTAAAATTTTCTTTTCTTTCAAAGTCTTCTACTGCAGTGCTTCAAATCTTCCTTCCATTCCCCTCCTTCATTAAGCAAACTGTTTTTTGTTTGTTGTTGTATTGGTACAATAATTCGAAGTTTTTCCCCAATTTTCTTTCTTCCTTCCCGATTTTTGTAAATTTTCGACGGAGGATTCATCGCCGCTCTCGTTTTCCCATGGTTATTTTTTTTATTCTTTTGTGAAATTGTGGCGAGGACCTCAATCACCGCCTATTCACTTTCGCTCGGACGTTTCATCTTTTTTTCTTCTGTGCAATCTTTAGATTATTCGGAACAAGATTCAATTTCCTATCAGCATGTCTCTTTCTTCATTCGTTCTTTTTCAACAAAAAAGCGGCTGTTAGACCCGTGACGGTCAAGCGTTCTTGCAATATAAGATTGCGACAGTAAAGAATATGAAGAGAAACAAATTGAGAAAGAGAGTGAGCGATAGAAAGAGAGAGCGCTCTAGAGCGAGCGTTATTGTCCTCACAATGTTTCAGAACTCATCAAAAAGGGCGATTTTTACATGTTTCAGGTCCCTTTTGAATCAAAGAGTGGAAATATCTGTATGCATAGTTTAAAAAAAAGGAAAGGGAACTCACATAGTTAAACAGATAAAAACTGTTCAAAGTCGTGAGCGCTTTTCAAGTACGTTATCATAAGAGCAATCGAAAACTAGTAAAACTTTCATCTTCACTTCTTGAGAAAAAAGATACAATTACTCACTAATTCACTAATTCATTTAAAGGCAAAGGCAGAGAGAGCCTCAGGACTTTCTTGTTGTACGTGTGTTAGCCTAAGACCTGCTCACTTCGAACTCAATGTCGTTCTCTCCTAGCAAAGATTAGAAAATTACTTGTTTTAATGTTGTTTAAGGTATTCAAAAGCAGAGAAAAAACTATTTTGTGTTACTGGTGAGCTATTCTATACATAAGTCTTTGCAACAAAAAAAAACCGCTTCCAATTGTTATATTTTGTGGCTTTTTTTCTCTCTCTCTCTCCCTCTCTCTCTCATTATTTTTTTTGTTGCTATTTCTTTTCAAATGTCTCACTCTTTCTTTTAGTTTGTTCTTTCTTTCTAAACTTCTCTCTCTTTTATCTTTCTTCATTACTTTGAACTCTACATAATAGAAAGCATGCAATCTGAAATACTCCATAACTTTGTAGTGGGCCTAATAGTAAGCGGGCCAACTATTTTAGAAGAAATAGTAAGCGGGCCAACTATTTTAGAAGAAATAGTAAGCGGGCCAACTATTTTAGAAGAAATAGTAAGCGCGCCGAATATTTTAAAAGACAGAGGACTCTAATAAAGTGAGCTTAGAAGAAAAAATAAGTACAGATAATCTGTTATAGATATACAGGGTACGGCAAAAGTCCAGGTGGACAACTTTGTCACTTTGCATCTTTTTTGTTTGGTGTAGCAGTCGTGTGATTTTTCGCTTTTATCTTTTTCATATTGTTGCTAACATGCCCTGAAAAAATCAGAATGAGAGCTCTTTTCGTTTTTCGGTAATGCTCTCTGATATGGACCGAGGCTACATTCTGCGCTTGAGCCAGTCCGGGCACATTCAAAAGCACATCGCCAGAACCACTGGATTCTCCCGTAGGACCATTGAAAACACAATACGTCGCTTTCTTGAGACTGGTACAACAAATGACCGTCCCAGGAGTGGCAGACCAGTGACCGCGACCACTTCCTTCAACATGAGAAGCATCCGAAAACCCCAAACGGAGTCTCAGAAAACTCGCATAGGAGCTGCGTTATCTCGGCTAGTTCTGTTCAGACGATCGTCAAATCCCGCATGGGAATTCGCCCCATCAAACTGCAGAAGAATCACGCATTGACGGACCAGATGAAGGCGACCCGTCTTTGGAGATGTCGTGAACTGTCAAAGCGGTTCAAGCCGGTGGACTGTTTGGATATTCTCTTCACCGATGAGAAGTTGTTCAATATTGAGCAGTCCTTCAACCACCAGAACGATAGGATTTGGTCGAAATCGGTCAAAGATGCCAATAAAAGTGGCCGTTACGTCTCGAGAAAGGGCCATCCTGCTTCTGTCATGGTCTGGGCCGGGATTTGCGCGACTGGCAAGACTCCACTCGTTTTCGTCGAGCAGGGAGTCAA
Source organism: Allodiplogaster pararmata (assembly GCA_964056735.1). NCBI lineage: Eukaryota > Metazoa > Nematoda > Chromadorea > Rhabditida > Diplogasteridae > Allodiplogaster > Allodiplogaster pararmata. Next base: position 24,251 of record CAXKTG010000122.1, read on the forward strand.
AGTGAATGCCAATAACTACCTGAAAGACATTCTCATGAAGGAAGTACTTCCCTGGAGCCAGGCTCACTTTGCGGGACGCAAATGGACGTTCCAGCAGGACTCTGCGCCCGCCCACAAGGCTAAAGTGGTGCAAGACTGGCGCAAGAGCAACTTCCCCTCCATGATCACATCCGCCGAATGGCCTCCGTACTCACCTGATTTGAATCCTCTGGACTTCTCTGTGTGGTCGGTTGAGAGCAAGGCCTGTGTTTCCCCACACAAGAATTTGGAAAGTTTGAAGCCTTCTGTAGGGCGCCTACAGAAGGCGTGGGATGATCTTGACGTCGCTTACCTGTCCACCACGGTGGGTGCCTTCCACAAGCGACTCCAATCCTGTGTCAAGGAGAAAGGAGGGCTGTTTGAAATTTGAAAAAGCAGTTATTTCCCAAACTATTTGAATAAACTTTGATGAAAATTTTGTTTGATTTGCTCAATCCGTTAAGTTTTTATAGGAAAACTACTGTCCACCTGGACTTTTGTCGCACCCTGTATGTATGTAGCCGTTTGATAAAGTAGATAATTCCAATTAATATTTGTTTTGCTAATGAAAAAGTTATGTTACATTCCTTTCTTTGATTCTCTCTTTCTTTCTATCTCTTTCTTTTTCTCACTCTTTACTTTTCATGCGGCTTTCGACTGTTGCACTATCAGGCTCATATCTATCTTTTCCACTTCATCATCTACTGTTTTCAAACTTTCTGCATATTTTTTGGTATAATTTCTTTCTATCTCTCCATTTTCTCAGAAGATCACAGAAAACTCTAAATGATCTTCTTTTGTTTCGCATGATATTGCTATGCCTCGTGTTTCTCCTCTTCCCTTTTCACTTTTGAGTCGAGAAGTTTGAAGTCATTTATAGAATAGGCTAAAAAGATGTGTTCTGCTGAATAATACATAGTAGAAGACAACAAGGAGAAAAATGTTGCTCCATATTCCGGGAGTCCACAACAAAAACACCGAGGTCCCTTTTCCCCTTTTCATAATAAGGTTCACTTTTCATAATAGCCGAAGATCACCATGCTTTTTCTATCCTCAAATTTCCTCTACATATATCTCTTTTTCGCTCAATCTTTTTTATCTTTTACTTTCTCTATTACTCCAGCCCTCTTGCTTATTTTCTTCTCTCTCTTTTTCTCTCTCTTTCTCTCTATCTCTCTGCTTCTCTCTCTGTTTTTCGATATAGTTTCTCTCTCAATATTTCTTCCTCTAGAATCAGCTGTCTTTCCTTAAGCCTAAATACTACTCTCGCTCGCTCTTTCTCTGCAAGTTTACTCTCACCTCTCGTACTTTTTGACCAAGTGGTCAATTTATCACAAAGTAAGAAAATAAGCTTTTTCCCAGTCCAAAGGCACGGTGATACCCTCAGCCTAACGCCCGAGAGATTCCCTCGCTTCTCCGAGGCCTTGTGTATCAATGATTCATTTCGAAGGGAGGAGAAGCGAAAGAGCTCATAAGCTGCTTCATTCTCATCTTTTCTGTCTCAGCCTCGAATGAATATGCTTCACTTCCAACCTACTACTCTTCACTGCTATGCTTTACTTCGATACTCTGGTGAAACTACTCAATTGACAGAAACCTGTCATTTGTTAGGGGACAATACGAAACTAAACAAGGTTTTCGGAAAACAGTTTCCAGATTTCAGCTTTGTATTGCTACTTGTGGGTTTTGGAAGACGCGCATAGATTTTTTTTATTGAAACTTTTTTCAAAAACAAAGGATTTAATCATGGTTATTGTTGTATCAGCCCCAAAATAAGCATCATATTGTGTGTTTAGCTCAGTCGGTAAGAGAACCGCTCAGAGAGCTTATGTCGCGGGCTCGGTTCCCGTCCACGAAACGATTTTTACACATGTTTCGGCAAACAGTCCGTTCCTCTGTTTTTGTTATATTAATCCGTTGGTTGAAATTAGCGAAAACATGTTCCACTGAAGCTTAAATTTTGTTTTGTGCTTTCAAGAGGGTGAAGATGATCGGTTCATGAGTACGTTGAAAAAAGCGAATTCTAAACACAAAAACTACCTGCAGTAAGGCGCTGGAATCATAATGGAACTTTAGGATTGCTGAAAGCCTAATAGTTCATGGTATATGCTTTCGTATACCATGAACTACGTCAACCAATAAACACGACCTTTCCCCTCACCGTTAACCCGCATCAGGATGTTTGCATGATTCCTTTTCAGGTCGAACGCGAAGTGACCGTCTATTTCACGCGCTTTTAACGTGCAAAAGGAACTATAGAGGACATGGTTTGAACAGAGGAAAAGAGAGAGAGATATAGAGAGGGATGATAGGGATAGATAAATACAGAAAGATAGACAGATAGAAAAATAGAAAGAGAGAGGGAGAGAGAGAGGAATACTAAACCCTGTTCAGAGACAGAAGGTTTCTGCATATGCATCACACTTTTGGTATTCTCGATCCACTGCGAAAGCACCTCAAATGCCCTTAGAAGGCTTTACTGAAGTGCTCTTAGGGTTCGTTGCAAGTTAAAGACTCAAAGCCCAATACATATAAGCCATGGGAAATTGGACTATAAGCGGTCAGAAGGAAAAGGGAAGAAGAAAAGAGAAGACAGAAGTGTAATGAATGAAAATATGCACCTTCAAAAGAGAAAAGAGAAATTATAAAACATAAACGATAAAATATACAAAAAGTTTGACAGTATTTTACAGAAAACGGTTGAATTTTTGAGATAACAGGAATGAATTTTAAAATAATGAACGGGAGTGAAATATGATCGAATGAACGGGAGTGAAATATGATCGAATGAACGGGAGTGAAATATGATCGAATGAACGGGAGTGAAATATGATCGAATGAACGGGAGTGAAATATGATCGAATGAACGGGAGTGAAATATGATCGAATGAACGGGAGTGAAATATGATCGAATGAACGGGAGTGAAATATGATCGAATGAACGGGAGTGAAATATGATCGAATGCAGGAGTGTTTCAACAGTAGCTTCACTGTTTCTTGTCTGGTTGTTTTTTTCTTATCTTAAGCTCAATTTCAGTTTGCGGATTCTTCTTTCAACTTCTTCGCTTTAAACTTTCAGCTGTTACTTTTTTCTCTCCATTATTTGTAAAACTTCTACTCATCTTTTTTATCCTTTTTTTTTGGTGTGTTTGTATCGGCTTTTTTTATCGTTTTGTCACTCGCGTTTGTAGCTTTTGCTTATGCTCTCCGAATCATTTCTTAAGACTTCTTATCCGACTATCTTCACGACCTTTGTTTCACTGCTCACCTCATTGAAGAGAGTCTTGACTACTTGTTCTATCCAACTATCTTTCATTCTCTTCATTTCCCTCTCTCTCTCACCCTCGCTCTCACCCTTTCTCTTTATTTTTCTTTAATTATTTCTTTTTCTTCAATTCTTTTTTCTTCTTTCTCTCTTTTCTTTCTTTCTCTAATCTGTCCGAACTACTTATCTCAAACAATCTCTCAAGTTTTCTTGATCTCTTACTGAATGTGCACTCTCTTCATCTTTCTCTTTCTACCTGCAAGTTGAGCATCGCGCAATTGTATGTGTTTGTCCACACATACACATCTGCGGTTTTCGCACAAAGAAATTGAAAGACAGAGAGAGACAGAGAAAGACAGGGAGAGAGACAGAGAGCGACAGAGAGAGATACAGAGATAGAGATAGTGAGAGACAGAGAGAGATAAAGAGAGACAGAGAGACAGAGTGAGACAGAGAAGGAAAGAGAGAGACAGAGGGAAAGAGGGATAAACATAGAGAGACAGAGAGAGAGAGAAAGATAGAAAAAGAGAGACAGAGAGAGACAGAGAGCGTCAGAGAGAGACAGAGAGAGAGACAGAGAGAGTCATAGAGAGACAGAGAGAGACAGAGATGGAGAGACAGAGAGAGAGAGACAAGGAGAGTGAGACAGAGATAGAAGGAGAAGAAAGTAAAATACATACATATAGCAGAAACTGATTAGAGAATCAGCGGCATAAGCGATCAACTGAAGAATGGACTGACTAATATGCAGTGCAAGATAATATTGAGAGATAGAGAAAAATACTGCGAGGTGAAGTTTTGAAAACAAGATAGAGAAAGAAGAATCTACATAGAAACAGTAAAAAAAAAGGCAAAGAACAATACAGAAAGCGAGAGGTAGATAGATACAAAGAAAGCCGTTGTGAGGTTAAGAAAGAGCGAATTTACTTCGCTTCTTTCCACTCTTTCAGCTCTTTAAGCTGCGCCTTATTTGCTGAAAGTATAACTTAGCAATGCAAACTTGTGAATCCTCGATGAAGCAAAGGGTGAGAAATCGGTGGTAGAAAACAACAAAAAAGAGAAGAGAACAACAGAGGGAATCAAGAAGCGCAAGCTCGGTTCACACTCAAACTCTATCAACATGGTTTAGTTCACAGAAATAGTTTCAGTTTATTCCACATATAGATGAAATTGTTAAGTCATACATTTGTTCACTTTTTAAATCACATTTTCATATGAAATGCGTTAATAAGCTGCCGATGAGAATGTCCGTCATACATCTTCGAAGGTGTACTATATATCCAGCTAGAGACCGGCATCTTTCACAATGATGCTGGAATGAAGAGCGGGGTTTGAAACGCCGAAAAATTACGCGACAGAGAAACCCAAAATGGTTTTTTAATGTAGAAATACGATAATGTACTCCGAAAAAAAGTTAGTTTTAGTTTTTGACAATTAGTCTTATCAAATTTTTCTTGTTGTTGTTTTTTTGAAACTTTATACCGTCTGGAATCGAGAACCGGCCGGCATTTTTTTTATAGGTTTCTTTTAAAAAAAGACTAAGCTTTTTCTACTCGAAGGTTCTTTCTACTTCAGACGTATATTTAAAACCGTGCAGACGTACATTCAAAACCAAACAGAACAAAAAAAAACAACTTTTTGATTTATTTTTTTCAATTTTCAACTGTTTTAATGCTGTGGTTGTATTTATAAATTGGCTGCAAAATAAAGTAGAAGACAATAAACTCATGTCATTTTAGTTTGGGGAGACAGGCTTTGAAAGAGAAAATACACCGAGAACGACTGAAAAAATATCAGATGGGGAACCATTTTCCATGTGCAAGTAAAAGTCTAAATTGGAGGTTGGAAGGCAAATACATATACATATATATAGTTATAATATATTCTGAGAAACATAGTGATATGAAAAGAATAAGAGAAAAGAGAAGTAGATGAGATAATTGAAAAAAATACGAAAGAGAAAAGAGAATTAGAGAGAGAGAGAGAGAAAGAAAGAGAGAAAGAAAGAGAGAGAGAGAGAGAGAGAATCGAAGAATTAGGGATAACAGCAGAAAAGAATCGGGACTTAGAGAAGCTGGGAAGTAACCGAAGGAATGCAGAGCGAGGAAGAAAGAGAATTGAGCTAAGGTGAAATCGGAGGGGAGCAAACAAGTGAAAAGAGCGGTAGATTTCTCTTTTATCGACAACTCACTTGATTGATGTCTTTTAATTGAGCGAGTTTCACTGCACTCTCCAATACTATTCATCACTCACTTGATTCCCCATTCTCTCTCTCTCTCTCTCTCTCTCTCTCTCTCTCTCTCTCTCTCTCTCTCTCTCTATCTCTCTCTCTACATCTCTCTCTATTTCTCTCTATCTCTATCTCTATCTCTACGCCTCTTTCTCTTTCTCTCTATACCTCCTTCTCTCTCTTAGCTTCCTGAATTCTCACCTTCTCTTCCTTTCTGACATGGATCTTAAACTCTTCCTAATAGACATCCTCTTCAGTCTACTGGTATATCTTGTATCCCTCTCTCTTCGATTGTTCTTCTTTCTTGATAATATGTATGTACTTTTTTCCAGTTTCCTGCTTCATGATATGAAATGACGAGAATTTTTATTGACTAAGACAGCAGGAGAAGTTGAACGTTTGTCGTGTTGTGACACAGATATTGTCGAGGTGCTTCCTCGTTAAGTGATACATTCTTCTCGAGGAAAAAAAAGGAAAAACGATTTACTTATTCAATTGAGTAATAAATTACGTTTTCCTTGGTGATGCGAAAAACTTTCTCTTCGGTGCAAGTAAACAATTTTATTCTGGTAAGGTGAAAAATCTAGGCAGGCGAGTCAAGACGAGTCATGTTTTGAAAAAAGCAAGTTAGTTCACCAGTGTTCACCAAAAAAGTTCACCAGTGGTGTGACGGGTTGATTTTTAGAACTACTTTTTGAAAAATTTGGCATGCAAATATTCTTACTGATCAAGTTATCAGCTGGTTCGCCTTTCCGGAATGACCTATGCAGTTAGTTGAGTCTTTTTTGTTAAAAATTGCTCGACTGCTTCTACCTGTGTTCATTCGAAATGTGTCTGCCTTATCTATTGTTCTACACCTAAAATCACTTCTTGTAAATTTTTTTATTTCTCTCAAAAACTGGTAAAGCGCTGTTCTTGCGGTTTGATGTTACGAACAAATTGATGTAGTTATACCTTTTAGAAAGATCGGATTAGCGTTATCTTTTAATCAATTTTCATGAACTTAGCTGGTTTTCATTACATTAAAAAACTATGTTCATAAATTTTTGCCCAAAAGGGTGAAGTCAAATTCCTTTTTTCCGTTTTTTTTGTTGAGTTTTTACTGGCATCAATATCATTGAGTATGGTTGAAAAAACTGTGTTTTTTCGATTATATACAAAAGTGTATTCCAAAACTGGTTGGAAGATCTTTTAATTGATCTGCAAACTGAAAAGTTCTTTCGGCTTATGAGTTCGTGTGTGGTCAGAGCTTTCTCCGCACATGCTTTACCAATTATCCTAAACTTTTGCTTCAAAAATTAGAAGGCTATTGAAGAGAACGAGAAGGAAGAAGTAAGAGATGAAGGAAAAGGTACAGAAAAAGATCGGAAAAACAGAGAGTTAAGAGAGATAGACAGAGAGAGACAAAAGACATATATATGTAGGAAAAAAGAGAGAGAAAGTGACAGAGAAAGAGAGAGAAAGAGAGAGACAGATAGAAAGAGAGAGAAAACAGGTAGAGATCGAGAGCTAAAGAGAACGATGAAGAACTATAGCAGGGTACGATGCTAGAGGTTAGTCCCAGGCACATTGTGTAATAAGCGGACGAGTATTTGGGATAGAAATATTGTATCTAGTGAAGGAGAAAGAAAGAGGAAGAAGAGAGAGAGAGAGAGAGAGAGAGAGAGAGAGAGAGAGAGAGAGAGAGAGAGAGAGAGAGAGAGAGAGAGAGAGAGAGAGAGAGAGAGAGAGAGAGAGAGAGGGGGGGGGGGAATAAGAGGAGAAAAGTTAGGAGAGTGGGACAATGAGGAGGAAAAAAGAGTTGGGATACTCAATTAAGAACTTAAAATTTTGGTAGTTTTATACCTAAAATTTTCTTTATCAGAGGTCAAGAACAATTATAGAGAGTTTTTTGATAGCTTTTTTGCTGATGCTTGGCGGATTCGTTAATTTAAGAATCATTTTCAAATCTTTTTTTTCAAAAAAAGGAAATCAGTTTCCTTCACAAAAGATAGCCTTGATGTTTTACATTGTCAACATGCTTTACGCCTCATTTTTTTATACAATGGAATGAAAATTAATGAGCGGTTAAAATCAGGGGGAATTTTCTTCGTATTTGTAAAAGTAACACATTAATCAATTGTTGATATCTGCTTGATTTTGAAAAGATTTTAATAATTTTCTACTCTAAAAACTTTTTCTTAAACTGTGAGACTTGTCTTCTGACCATAACTGCTCGAGAAAGAGGTTTGGAGCGCACTAAAATCATTTTCTCTCTGTCTCTCTCTCATTCTCTTTTTCTTCATCTCTCTGTAAATCTTTCTCTTGATTTTCTTGAAATCTCTATCAATCTCTGCCTCTTTATATCTGTCTTTTTCTCTCTCTTTCTATCTTTCTTGATCTCTCTCCATTTCTCTCTCTCTCTCTTTTGATCTTCCTTGACCTCTCTCTCGCAATCACTGTTTCTTTCTCTCTCTTTCTCGCTGTTTTCTCTCCCACACATCAAAGTTCCTAGCTGACTCAGAACTGCGTCATCTCTCAATGATCTTATCTCTGATTGCAAATCACCAGGTCCTCAATCGGTCGCGGCCTTCAACCACCAGTTTTATCTTAATGGTCTTCTTGTCTCGCTTCTGCTCAACATGTGAGTCTTGAGATATTGCTCTATCGGCCACTTCATATTATTTTCACGTTATGATTTTATCGCCAACTTATTTTCCTCCGCGTTCTCTCATTTTCCACTCTTGATTACTTTACTGCTCCGAATTTATCTTCAATACGCTTTTCACTATTCTGATTTTCACGTTATTGGTCCATTCTGAATTTTTTCGAACGCGTGGTAAAACTTTGTAATCGATTTAATAAACTTCCTTTCATTGATTATATACATAGTTTGCTTCCTATAGTAAACTTGAACTAAAATTGTCTAAATATCTTGCCAAAACACATTTTCATCTTGGGTGCAGTTATGGGTGACTCAGTTATGGGTGTTATGGGTGACCGTTATGGGTGACTCAGTTATGGGTGACTACAGACAATTGGAAAGCATTTTTTTCAGTACTTAAGTGCTTTTCTGTTTATGTTTTTAAAAAAACTGAAGGGATATTCACGAACATCTTTACGGCAGCTCGGAATTCCTTTCGAACTCAGGACGGTTATCAACTGCTTTTCAATTGTCTGTAAATTGCGAACATTCTCAAGTAGTTATTCATGCTCTCGTTTTTACCGACATGGTGAGTCACCCAAAACTGTACTAAAAGCACTCTTGTTCTTGAACGGAACTCATTAAGAATTGATTGACTTTCGTTCTACTTCTAATTCGTTTACTTGCTTGGTCTCTCTCTCTCTCTCTCTCTCTCTCTCTCTCTCTCTCTCTCTCTCTCTCTCTCTCTCTCTCTCTCTCTCTCTCTCTCTCTCTCTCTATCTATCTATCTATCTATCTATCTATCTATCTATCTATCTATCTATCTATCTATCTATCTATCTATCTATCTATCTATCTATCTATCTATCTATCTATCTATCTATCTATCTATCTATCTATCTATCTATCTATCTATCTATCTATCTATCTATCTATCTATCTATCTATCTATCTATCTATCTATCTATCTATCTATCTATCTATCTATCTATCTATCTATCTATCTATCTATCTATCTATCTATCTATCTATCTATCTACAGTACCGCCCAAAATGTTAACATATAATGAATTATTGAACATAACTTTTTCAAAAAAAACGAATGAAGCTCAAATTTTCAGATTTTTTTTACAAGTCAATCTCACATGTTTCGAGTGATAGAAAAACTTTGGAAAATGTTTTATTAGGTTCATTCGTTAAAAAAATGGAAATAGTAAAAAGTGCTTATAGAGATGTTCAATTTTTTTCGAAGTATTAAAACAAATATTCTAGTATTTGGTGGCATATCCTTTGGAGTCAATGACTGCCTGACATCTACGAGGCATAGAATCAATCAAAGAGTTAATGGTTACCTGCGAAATTGCCTTCCATTCCTCATCTAGCTGCTTAAACTTTTCATCAGCATTTCTGCATGTTTTTCCCGTCCCGTCAATTTTCGTTCCCATAAATGTTCGATGATGTTCAAATCGGGAGACTGGCTCGGCCAGTCCAAAACATCCACATGCCGACGGCAAAACCAGTTCTGAACGTGCTGAGGTCGATGTTTCGGGTCGTTATCTTGTTGAAAGGTGAACCCACGACCGAATTTGGAGAGGGCCCAAGGGCGCATAGTGCTTTCCATTATGTTCTCATAGCCGTAACGATCGAGATTCCCGACAATACGTCTCAGTGGACCCATGCCGCTGGCGGAAAAACAGCCCCAGACCATCACAGAACCACCGCCATGTTTGACTGTGAGCGACTGGTATTGCGGCAGGAAACGCTTGCCCGCTGGACGTCTTACCCACCTCAGACCGTCACTGCATATTAAACTTGGATTCATCGCTCCAAACAATCTGAGACCACTCACGGCGTGTCCAACTGAGGTGATCCTTAGCCCACTGAACTCGAACTTTACGATTTTTTCGCTGATGAAAGGCTTCTTTGCAGGCCGCCTTCCATTCAGTCCAGCGGCTTGCAAACGGCGTTTGATGGTAGTTATTGAAGGAGCAGGAGTCGCGGGCGTTGATATGACAGCTTGAATGTCTGTAGAAGTGCGTTTCGGGTCTTCGCGAAATGCGCGCAGGATGCTTCGGTCCATGTACCTCGAAGTTACACGGGGTCTCCCCGAACTTGTCTTCACGATGACTCGTCCCTGCATTTTTTTTGTGTTCCAAAGTTATTCAGTTGTATAAAATTCGTTTACCTGGGTTCGAAAACGCCGGAGGATACGGGAGATAGCGCTCTGAGTTATCCCGAACTGCTGGGCGAGCTCGCTCTGTGACCGGCCCTATTTCGCCCCAGCAACAACAGGTTCTTACATTCTTTTACTTGTATTTCGATGTCCAACAGTTCGAATCATGACTTGAAACAAAATTTTTATGAATGAAGTTCGAAAAACAAAAAAAAAATCAACAAAAAAATCACAGAGAAAAAACTGAAGAATGGAAGATTTACAAATTTTGGTGTATTTCTTGGAGATAATTAGTAAATCATTCTAAATGATGTCCGGTACGGTACAGACACCCCAAAAAACTTCTGTGAAAATTTGAGCTTTGAATTTTATCTTTGAAAAAAGTTATGTTCAATAATTCAATATATGTTAACATTTTGGGCGGTACTGTATCTATCTATCTATCTATCTATCTATCTATCTATCTATCTATCTATCTATCTATCTATCTATCTATCTATCTATCTATCTATCTATCTATCTATCTATCTATCTATCTATCTATCTATCTATCTATCTATCTATCTATCTATCTATCTATCTATCTATCTATCTATCTATCTATCTATCTATCTATCTATCTATCTATCTATCTATCTATCTATCTATCTATCTATCTATCTATCTATCTATCTATCTATCTATCTATCTATCTATCTATCTATCTATCTATCTATCTATCTATCTATCTATCTATCTATCTATCTATCTATCTATCTATCTATCTATCTATCTATCTATCTATCTATCTATCTATCTATCTATCTATCTATCTATCTATCTATCTATCTATCTATCTATCTATCTATCTATCTATCTATCTATCTATCTATCTATCTATCTATCTATCTATCTATCTATCTATCTATCTATCTATCTATCTATCTATCTATCTATCTATCTATCTATCTATCTATCTATCTATCTATCTATCTATCTATCTATCTATCTATCTATCTATCTATCTATCTATCTATCTATCTATCTATCTATCTATCTATCTATCTATCTATCTATCTATCTATCTATCTATCTATCTATCTATCTATCTATCTATCTATCTATCTATCTATCTATCTATCTATCTATCTATCTATCTATCTATCTATCTATCTATCTATCTATCTATCTATCTATCTATCTATCTATCTATCTATCTATCTATCTATCTATCTATCTATCTATCTATCTATCTATCTATCTATCTATCTATCTATCTATCTATCTATCTATCTATCTATCTATCTATCTATCTATCTATCTATCTATCTATCTATCTATCTATCTATCTATCTATCTATCTATCTATCTATCTATCTATCTATCTATCTATCTATCTATCTATCTATCTATCTATCTATCTATCTATCTATCTATCTATCTATCTATCTATCTATCTATCTATCTATCTATCTATCTATCTATCTATCTATCTATCTATCTATCTATCTATCTATCTATCTATCTATCTATCTATCTATCTATCTATCTATCTATCTATCTATCTATCTATCTATCTATCTATCTATCTATCTATCTATCTATCTATCTATCTATCTATCTATCTATCTATCTATCTATCTATCTATCTATCTATCTATCTATCTATCTCTCTCTCTCTCTGTGTGTCTCTCTCTATCTAACTCTCTCTCTCTCTCTCTCTCTCTCTGTGTCTCTCTCTCTTGCTTTTTGCTTTTCAAGTTAGTATTACGTGTTTCTTTACCGATTGAACTCTGATTAATTCCAGTATTTCTAGAGATACCAATCAGTTAAGCATTTTTTTCACTACTTAAGTGCTTTTCTGTTTATGTTTAAATAAATGAAGGGAAATATTCAGGCACAAGCTTCTCTATCTGCTTCTTCTAAAAAAAATTACTTCGTCTGAGCAGCCCTGAATTTTCTAATAAATTACTTGAAAGGGCGTCAAAATCAGAAGTCCAATCATGTTCTAATATGTACTGTTGATCGAGAACCTTGAAGCACGTTATCATAACAGTTTTAACCAAAATGGCCATATCAATTCTGTGCCGTCCCTGAATTCAAAAGCTCGAACTTTCCAAAGTTTATTGCTTTACTCTCGCGTTACCCTGTAGCTTTGCTGAGTTTCTCGGGAAGATTAACGAAAATCTCAATGGAGCTTAGGAGACACCACATTTTCATAGTCCGCGAAATCAAAGCGGAACTGAGATCCGTGTTCTCAATTTGTCTTTTAGAGACTGAGAATTTCAAAATTAAAGTAAAAGTGGAAGAAAGAATGGGAGATATGTAGCTAAAATCATTTGAAGAGAGAATCGGAGTAGACAATTGATGGTTAAACCGTTGAGGAAAGTGTGAAGGTGAAATAACCGAGGAGGCTAAGTTGAAAATAGCTACTATGTATATGTTGAGAGGAAAAATAGGAAAAAGGTATAAAAAAATAGTAGAGGAATTGAATGAGAAGGAGACTGAAAAAAAGAGTAAAACAGAGGGAGAGGAAAAACGGACACAGAAACGAAAGAGCAGATAGAAAAGAAAAAGGATAGAAAAAGAGAGAGTAAAAAAAGAGGAGAGATTAAAGAGCGAAGAAAGAGGAAAGTAAAAAAAAGAGCTAAAAAAATGTCAAAGAAAAAAGAATTGAAATATAGAGGATAGAGAAAGCAAATAGAGGAGATAAAAGAGAGAAGAAAGAGAAAAGAAAGAGGAGAGAGAAAAGAGGAAATATCACATCCCCTCGAGCCGTTTTCTCATGAAAGATCTTAGCTTCGCAGGATGCATTGTACATGATTGCCTTCCCATTGTTCCGTTCTCGTACTCCTCTCCAATACTTCACTATCGCCTGCCCCGGGGGCAGCCATGCCCTAATCCACTCACGCACTAGGTCCTTTTCACTAAACCTCTTTCAAAATCTCCACCAATTACAGCCTTTCTCTCTTCCACTTTCTCTAACTCTATCTCGCTCCCATTCTATTTTTAGTTTTTATCCTTTTGTTGTGTTTTTTTTCTCATTCTCTCGAAACTCAAAAGCTCTTTTAAGACCAATCGCAACGTACTAGTTCAGTCTTTTCCCCTTTCCTTTTGTATTCATTCCAAATCTAACTCATCAAATGGTGGCTCAGAAAAGGCTCCATATCTCATAGTGAATAACCAGCAAACAAATCAAGTTCAGTTGTGAAGAATTAACTTGAGTGAACCGAAAACTCCAACTCACTTAGTTTTGTAGGAAAAAATTAATTTTTTCGTCATTTTTTGCAGTTTCGGATATCGTTGTTTGCCTCCTGTTGCTCGCTCTCTCTCTCTCTCTCTCTCTCTCTCTCTCTCTCTCTCTCTCTCTCTCTCTCTCTCTCTCTCTCTCTCTCTCTCTCTCTCTCTCTCGACTACTCTCTCTCTATTTCTCTATTTCTCACTACAACCTTTTTTCTCTCGCTCTATCTTCTTTTCCCCTTTTCTCACACTCTCGTTTTTCCCCCCTCTCTCTTTCTATTTCTCTCTGTATCTCTCTATCTCTATCTTCCTCTCTCTCCAATCTGTGTTTCTCTATCTCCTTCTCTACTTTTTCCTCTCATCCTAATCTCGAGTTTCACACTTATCCGTTCAATCTACACATATTGTTTAAACTCTAACGTGCTCTTAGCTTTGTTCCAAATCTCTTCTCTTCCGCTCTATCGCTCTATCTAACTTGCATGACGCTCTTGTCTTCGTTTCTCGTTGGCTAACATATTTTCTGTTGATAATCTGTCGTATCTCTCCTTTTCTTTCGAAGCTCCCGTGTAACAAACATTTGGCATGTTTACAGTGGAAGCAACATAAGTTGTCGTTTCACTCAAAACTACGCTAATTGACTCGAATGAAATTTTTGCTCTGAACATAAATGAGTCTTTCTTTCTCACGCTCTGTCTCACGCTCTTCTCTATCCCTTTTTTCTGTCTCTTGTAAATATTATCTTTCTCGTTTTCAACTCTATTTTTCAATACTCTTTCACCTGCTTTCACCTTACGTTTCACCTGCCAAATTTGTTTCAGCCATTCTTTAGGTCGTGTTTCAATAACATAGTGAAGAACCACATAATGAAAACTATTTACTCATTGAATATAAAAAGTTACCGATTCAGTTACATAATTAAAATTGTGAGCATATATGTTTTATTGCGTACAACGTGCTTTTCTCTAAAGTGACCTCATTCAGCTTTACAGAGGGTTAATACATATTTTCTTCCAATCTCTCCGGTGAAGTTCTCAGCTTTTTTCCACATCATACACTACGTCTTATTTTTCGTAC